>WSUA01000182.1:18673-28809 GCA_019633455.1 Tulasnella sp. 419 | reverse complement strand
AGACGATGCTCACCCAATGATACCAAACGGTACGACTAAATGACAATGAAGAGAGAGCGTGTGCGGTGTCGCGCACAAGGGTTAGTGCTGTGATAAGATCAATGCAAGGGGGATCACTCACAGACTGGAAAACGATCCGCTGTGAGATACAACATTGTTGCAACAGCGACTGAAGACGGCTATGAAGAGAGTACAGTTCACTTATAGCAAAGGGGGGAAAAGGAAGGAGGAATGAGCGGAACCGCCGTTTTTCAGTTGATGCGCGTGTCGCAGGCGATGAGGGAAGGGGAGGTAAACGGGCAAACGGGCACTCGGACACAGTTCAAATCGTACTCCGACCATCACCGCCTTCCTAAAGGGGCCATCTCGGCCATCCCCATTACTCACGGTTTGACGCGCAGCACAGCCCAGCAACCGGCATCATCGGAAAGATGGCGCTTGATTACATATTATCAACTAGCACAGCAACAAAAGAAAAATATACGAAATCTACTGATTATCGAGCTTGAAGACATTGGTATCAGTGATCCACTGCCATCGTCCTTCCAGGTATCCATTTGCAGTGTCCTCCAACATCACTTCATTCCGTTTCAGTACGTAAACCGTCTTATCTGTCACCTGCTGTCGAAGCTGCCCAATGGTCTCTGGTTCAATTGGCCGCTCAAGCAATTCTGAGAGCGCTTCCACGGCCTTCTCCAGATCCCTAATAAACCACACTCAGATTCCAAGTTCCTGCGTACGTCACGAAACCGCTCACCTCTGGTTATCCTCGAACAGTTCCTTCTGATTGCCCTTCTCTGTTAATCCGATTCCTTTTCAGTAAAGCCACGACTTTTATCTAAAATTAATATACCCACCTAGGTAATAACCCATGGCGTAGGTCCATTTAAGAGTCCTTCGGCACTTGATGACCTCATCCACAGCTTTCTTGGCAAACTGGACCTCAATCCATGTCAAATTAGAGGTAACTTGCATTTCCTCCATCTTTTTCTCCGTCTTGGCGTACAGATCTAGGGACAATCGTGCGGATTGCTCGTGGTTTGCCCACCGATTGTAGTACTGACATCATCGTTTACACGGTCATTGTGGCGTCATCCTTAACAATGATAAAGAATCGCTTACGTGAAGATAGCGTTCTAATGAGGCACGGCTCCGCGATTGTGCGTCGCGAGCCTCGACGCCTTCCTTTTCTTCGTATCGATTGCAGGAATACCAGGCGTTGCCGTGTTCAGACCATGGTCCCATGCAAACCCAGCAGAATTCGTTTTTACACTTTTTGCACGTCATGTGACTGTTTAGGTATCAGTACCTGATTTGTAAAAGAGGACACAGAATATCAACTCACTTGCATCCACCGTTCTTCTCTATTGTAGATTGGCATTTGGGACATTCCTTGGTATTACTCTTGATCCAATTTGCTGTTTCACTGTCATCCTGGCATTTCTTCAACCACATCCTCGAGATACGGCAGATGAGTGGACGGTGATCACCATCTTCTCCGCAACCAAAGCAGAAGTCGTGATTATCTCCACATGTAACAGTTGGTACAACTGTCTCCCAGCCCGACTTGGTAGCACCAGGACACTGCACTGTGTAGTGGCAACCAGGAGCTGGGCAGTATCGCAATGATGACTGACACTGCACATAGTACCGGACGAGGACATCAGTGAATTTCTTCTTCGTTTCTTCGTCCAAAAGGCTTGGTTTATTTCCAAGTATAAACTTGTCTGCAACCTGTTGGTTACAACCGGACTCCATGCACCGAATAGAATGCTCTCCTTCTTCCCTAATCTTGCCCGAAAGGTACGTGGACCAGCAATCTGTGCAGAACACATGGCCACAAGAAAGCGAGAAGATAGCGGATGGTTCAGATGGTTCACAACAGCAAATGGGGCACATAAAGGCCTCAGGTGCAGGTGGTGGAGGTAATGCGGCCTCTTTGGTAGCTTTTCGGGTGAGCTTGCGGGGACCAGAGGAGGAGGAGGCAACAGGGACAGGGGCAGCAGGTGTTGTCGTCGGAGCGTTTGTCGTCGAGATGCCGGCTTTTTCAAGCACACCCTCCGGATCCTCCATGAACTTGTCTATTAGTTTCTCTCTGTTCCATTGCATGTGTCTGAGAAGCATGCTGGCTGTGCTGATCTAAGTGAGCCGAAATCGCGTTAATAAAGCTGTCGCCACTTAGGTGGCAAGACAACGAGGAGGATACTTACGTCGACTTCGAGCATGGATGAGAGGAGTTCAGCCTCCTTCGCCATAGATTTTTGAATATCTTCGTTTGCAAGATTCTCGTAGTCAATTTCATAGGCTTTGCGCTTGCTCTTTCCAGCTCCAGTAGTCACGCTCATATCCATTCCAAATCCAGCATCGTCATCGGATTCTTCTTCTTCAGAGCCTGGAGTAGATCCTATGGAAGGGAGAAGGACAAGTCGCGTAAATTTCAAGGAAATGAATGAATTGAAGGATAAGCGCATTTTGGAAATTGTGGTGTAACCTTACCTTGGTCTGATTGCATTTGATCATCATCCTCTTCATCATAAAGATACTCTTGGTCCGAGTCCTCGCTCATGTAGTCGCTCATTTGTGATACTTTCCTTTGGATTCAATGAAGGGGTGTTGTTAGTGGGTGGCTGGTCGTGGGTTTGGGGCGGAGGATCGCGCGAGCCCGTTTGCGCTCATTTAATCCAGGACTGACACAGATTAGTCAGCACAACAAAACACCGTTTCGAGAAAATGATCGGCACAGGTGAGACCTTTTTGCCATTTTACACATGCTACTATTCTCTCTTCATACAGCCACAATGAACCAGATGTCCACGCTCTCGACGCACATATATAGCGTAACTAATTGCACCCGTCAAAACCGAGATAAAAGATGCCAATGCCGCCCAGCGAAATTCGGAAGGCTTCGAAAAGACCATAATAATGACATATCTTGACGTGATGGGTGCGTATCAGGACATCGGATTTCGCAAAAGAACGACAGCAGTACATACTTCAAAATCTCTGCCGTGTTTTGCATCATTATTTGAAGGGATGTCCTGGGTGGCGAACAAGATCAGTCACATATCAAATATTGTAAAGTGGATCAGCTACAATGTGTTTCTTTTCGGATGGGAGGCAAGAGCAGTTTGAAGTTGCTTTGTTTGAATGAGGTCGAACGTCCATAGTCCAACTCTAGAGGCTGCCATACCTTCGATTAACGTGATTAGCGCCAAATGGAGTTACTTCAGCTTACTCAAGACTTACCTCCAAAAAGCAGTATTCCGACCCAAAATGGTCCTCTATCGGTTTCCGTTGGTCTCATGATATAGAATGAGATTAATACTGGGACCAGGCAAATCACCTCCGACCTGATGGGAATTTAAAGGAAATTAGGAACCTAGTTTAAGCCATTATGGATTGTACCAACCAGATGCTCCAGTTTCCTGCTCTTATGGACCCAATTCGAGCCTCCAAGGGTGATGCGGCTAGGGTACCCAACAATCCCATAATGACGCCAAGACCTCGCATCTCAGCAAGGAAGGCATCGCTATAGGACCTCGTCTTCAAGAAGCCGAGCATAGTGCCATCAAAGCTTTGAATGGTATGTCAAAAGTGGCTCATCAAGCTTTATGATTTACGCACGACAGGACAGTGAGATAGAGGAACGAGATAGAGAGCGATGACAGAAACACAGGCAATCTAACAAACTCGTTCCATTCTCTCCAGTTGTCGACAAAGAACGAGCGAGAGCTTGATATCCATGAGTCAGAAGCTACAGAACCATGCAAGTCCAAAGGGTCGAGATCTTCATCAGCATCGTCCCTTCGCTCGTCTTCGCGCTGTAGTGCCGGAAATCTGGAATACACGATCTTGATCCAATGCATCTCGAAGAATAGGCCAATCGTGGAGCTGAAGAGAAGAACCTTGATGACTGTTTTATAAGAGAGGATGGATGTTAAGAAGGAGACAAAAAGCGGTGCCAAAAGCTGGCATGTTAGATCAATTCGCCTTAGCCAGGTATTGATCAGCGACAAGGATCTTTCAGAGCATTCAGAGATACATGTTGGCCAGTCCCTCTCAACGGCTATTGTCATGGTTGTGGTCGATAATCGCTCGATGCAGCGACAGAAGACGATTACATAAAAGATGACCCAAGTGGAAATGGCGTGAGTGCTATCTTGCATTTTCATCTTTCCTGAGCTCCGATTTACATTGTTACTGTCGGGAGTGGTGAAGAGGAAGAGAAATGCGGTCAGGGATGCAATGGTGGCGGTCTTTTGGACCAAAATGGCAGCTCGGACAACTTCCAGTTTTCTGTGGTGATCCACGAGGCTACCCGCCCATCGAGAGAAAAGGATAGCAACACCTTGAGAGAGAGTACAGGTGAGATATCACTCTAATCTATAGAGACATGACCTACAGGTGGTCGAGAAACCGTATATTGATGAAGGTAAAAGGGTGGTTCTGAAGTGTTCGATCAGAAGAACATAACTAGCAAACTCGACTGTTTTATCCACCCAAGCACTTTCACATAATCAGCTGAGCAGCTTGAATGGTATCAAGAGATCGGGCGTTACCTTGAAAGATGTTGAATCAAGAGAAAACGAAGCCCATGTAGGTCTAAATCAGTAGGGCGGGCTGAGGTCTCATTGGTATCATCGGGTTCCACAAGTAACGGGGTCAAGTCATCAATCGATGTTGGGGACTCAGGTAATGGAACCAGAGAATATGGAACTGCAGCCATATTCAGATTGTTGGTGAATCCGTATACAAGGTCGGGTTTCCCTGGATCAGACCACGGGTTTGATAATTTTACGTGAGAAACTCTTTTGCCCGTACAGAAATTAACCTTCTTCTGAATGCAAGATCCCTCCGGATTCGGGATCATTCGCCCCATAAAGTACGCACTTGCAGGTCCTGCCCATCCTGCATACTGACATTTACAGATCTAAAGCACCTGCAAGTTTCGTAAGAAGTAAAATGCTTCCGGACGAAGGAGGCTGAGCACAGTCACAAAACACATATGGTTGCCATTATTCCCTCCACGTGACGTTCCCAGGCATTATTCCTACTAGTACCTACTAGTAACAACACCAAGTATAAAAGGATAACAACTGTAAGCCCAAGGGTCTGAAGAAGGCTCGCTATTGATAACGTTTACTAAGAACTGATCTACAGGATCATGCCTCGATCCTGGATTGCAAAATCCTCCCTTGCTGTGCTGTTGATGCCTCTTCTCGCACAAGGGTATCAGACTCCACTCCAGTCGAACCTCGATCATCAGCGGGCCCAATGGCCCTTTGATCAGCATCGAAATAGAACTGGAATCCACGTTTTTTCGTCCGACGGAACCCTGCAGATCTCATCCTTACCGTCGACCGAGTTCACAGAATTGTCACACCCCTCATTTCCTGCCCACAAAGTCCGAATCAAGAAGTCTAACTTTTGCGACAAAACAGTCAAGTGAGCAGTTATCAATTACGCAGACTTCCGAGTGCCTGACCACTATCCTGCTGCAATTATTAGCGTATATACCGGCTACATCGATTTTCAAGCCCGACATCTGTTCTTCTACTTTTTCGAATCCAGGAAGGATCCAGAGCATGATCCGCTCATGATGTGGATTAATGGGGGCCCCGGTGCCTCATCATCGCTCGGTCTTTTCAGGCAGCTTGGTATGTAAATTGACGGTGCCGCTCGCGCAGCTCGGTGTACCTGATCCACAAACAGGCCCATGCAGTGTGAACGAGAACCTCGAGACTGAATGGAACCCATATTCGTAAGTATACAGATCTGCTGATCTCGGACTACTGCCCTGACTAGAAGCACTGCTCAAGGTGGAATTCAAATTCCTCCATATTTTTCCTTGACCAACCTGTTGGAGTTGGTTTCTCCTATGCCGATTATGGTCTACCGGTCACAACAACGGAGGACGCTGCCGTGGATGTATATGCATTCATTTCCATCTTCCTGGACACGTTCAGTTCTTTCCGGGAAAGACCATTGCATCTCGCGGGGGAAAGTTACGCGGTGAGTCCTACGCACGTTCTCGGGAACATAAACTGAGTTTTTCTATCGTCCTATAGGGCAGATATCTTCCGGTTAGTGCAGAAGTTCTGTATCTCCACTAGGGACTCTCACTTGACTTAGGGTTTCTGTAGGTTTTCGCCAGCTACATCGTAGATCAAAATGCCAAGGCGATCGCTCTTGGCGAAAAACCTATCCAACTGGAGTCTATTCTAATCGGAAATGGTGCCACTAACTACATGACGTGAGTGATTTAAGGAATTTATTTACCTGGGTGGTGCTGAATGATCAATTTACAAGACTGGTAGAGTCGTGGTATACCCAGCAGTGCACCAGTGCAACCGTACCTCCAGTGCAAAGTATTTCATCATGCGTAAGAATGAAAATCGCGGTAATTAATTCACCCTCCTAGCTATGAATGAGGTATAACTGAATCTCAATTTTACAGCTTCCTCGCTGCCTCAAAATGCTGAGAAATGAGTGTCGAGATCGCAATGATGCCCTAGGGTGTCGTAACGCTGCTGAATTCTGCTCTCAAGAGCTCTCAGTTCCCTATCATGCAACCGGGCGAAATCCGTATGATATATCCAAGGTATGTGCAATCCTGAAAACTTTCGTCGCTGTGTTCATGATCTCTCGTGTTAGATGTGCGAAGGAAAGCTTGAAGAAACGATCTGCTATAGCACCTCAACGCGAATTGTCAAATATTTGAATCAGAAAGCCATACGCAAGGAACTTGGCGTTGATCCATCCATAACTGAATTCTCTACTGTTGCATGGAACATCAATCGCCTGTTTGACCAGAACTTGGACCTGGAACATTCTACCGAACTTTACGTTGCAGGACTCCTTGAGAGAGGCATCAGATTTCTTATTTATGCCGGTGAGCTCACTGAGACAAGAAATCTACTAGATAATTCTAAATGTTGTCCTAGGCACCTACGACTGGGTATGTAATTGGATCGGGAACAAGGCTTGGACAGAGCAGCTCGAGTGGACAGGGAAGGAAGCCTTTAATGCTGAGCCTTTGAGAGATTGGTCGGTCGATGGCACTAGTGAACGAGTTGGAATTACTAGATCAGCGAATGGACTTACATTTTTGACTCTGGATAAGGCGGGTCATATGGTATGTTTTCAGCATGCTTGAAGAGCATTGACTTAAATCTGAAATTTGCATCTCAATAGGCACCTCAAGATAAGCCCGCCGAGGCTTTAGTGATGGTAAACCGTTGGCTGAACAAACAAGAGTTCTGATGTATAACTACAAGAGGTTTATCTTGGTAGTTCAGATTGATCTACAAAAAGAGTCAATAGAGCAGTGTTATTACTGGACCCTGATTCTAGTCCCCTAATCGATTTTTGGGAAGCGTGACTCGCGAGAATTTTGATATCGCCCAAAATCATTAGATAGGCTGTGATGCTAAGAGTCATTCGATCTTTGCATCCACCTTTAGGATATATAAGTCCTTATCGGCCGTCCCTTTCTGCTTGCAGATCCAGAAATTTCTTCGTCCGCACAATGGCTGAACAGGCAGGACCCACACCCGCTGGCTCACACAAGGATCCAATAACAGGAGAACTCATTAGCAAGAGGTACGCGTGCATGACTACTCGCATGTACTCTAAACGCTAATTACAACACTTTCCAATCACAGTGAACTCAAGAGACGCGAAAAGCAACGCGAAAAGGAGGCAAAGAAGGCGGCTGCACCCCCGCCACCACCAGCTGGCAAAGCAAGCGCCGCCGCTGCGAATGACGGCGAGGCCGAGGAAGAAGCATTAAGCCCCAGCGTAAGTCATACATGTCACTAAGCCATCATTTAATTTATCTGAGACATGTTTCTGGCAGCAATATTTTGAGCTACGATCTCGCCAAATCCAAAAGTTGCGTCAGACGCGCAACCCCGACCCATACCCACACAAATTCCATGTCAGTCAATCTGTATCGTCGTATGTCGAGCAATACGGCAAGGAAGGTGTTCTAGAGAATGGAGGTAGACTTCCGGATGTTACTGTCTCGCTCGCAGGAAGGCTACACAATATGCGTAGTTCTGGACAGAAGTTACGCTTTTATGATCTCCATGGAGAAGGCACCAAAGTACAAATAATGGCGCAGGCGCAGTACGTGATTCCAGGTCTTAATATTACACTATCTGAGACTGACGCGTTGTTGTTCGTTAGGGACTCTCCTTCGGTAGATGAATTCCTTTCCACACATTCTCTCTTCCGTCGAGGTGACATCGTAGGAGTCACTGGCTTCCCTGCACGAACCAAGAAAGGAGAACTCTCTATATGTCCGACCAAGATTATACTTTTGGCTCCGAACTTGCATCAGTTGCCAAAGGAACATTTCGGATTGAAGGATCAGGAGCAACGATACCGCAAGCGATACCTAGATCTCATCCTTAGTGATGACACACGACGGATTTTCGTCACCAGGAGCCGTATTGTAAACTACATCCGCAAGTTCTTTGATGGTCTCGGATTCCTCGAGGTTGAAACACCAATGATGAACATGATTGCTGGTGGCGCAACGGCCAAGCCTTTCGTTACACATCACAACGATCTCAAACTCGACCTCTTCCTCCGTATTGCTCCAGAACTTTTCTTAAAGGAACTTGTCGTTGGTGGGCTCGATAGAGTTTACGAGATTGGTCGGGTGTTCCGTAATGAGGGTATCGACTTAACCCACAACCCGGAATTCAGTATATGTGAATTCTATATGGCATATGCGGATATGTATGACCTCATGGAGATAACAGAAAGTCTGATCACCGGCATGGTCAACTATCTCACCGGAGGGAATGTCCTCAAGTATCATCCGGAGGGAAAAGAGCCGAAGATCGTCGATGGAAAGGAGGTGCCACCTAAGGAGTACCTCCTTGACTTCACCAGGCCATGGAAGAGGTATGACATGATAGAGACGTTGGAGGAGAAGCTTGGAGTCAAGTTCCCTCCTGGTGACCAGCTGGGCACTCCTGAGACAAATAAGTTCCTAAGCGACCTCTGTGAGAAGGTATGAACAATTTTGCTCATGTCAAACTTGTTTACATATCAATGACGATCGAATTACCTTGCCAGCACAATGTCGACTGTAGTGCACCAAGAACAACGGCTCGCTTGTTGGATAAGGTGAGTACAACCTTGCTTATACAGAACATTCTCCCATTGATGGGTGCTTCCTAGCTTGTCGGAGAATTCATTGAGCCACTGTGCATCTCACCCTCGTTTATCGGTGCGTATACTTTCGACATGCTGTGGGTCTTTCATTCCACTAATAGGATGTCGTTTAGTCGGGCATCCTCAGATCATGTCACCGCTTGCCAAGTACCATCGTTCACGACCTGGTCTGTGTGAGCGTTTCGAAGGTTTCATGTGTGGAAAGGAGTTCTGTAACGCCTATACGGAGTTGAATGATCCGTTTGATCAACGGGATCGTTTCGAAGAACAGGTCTGTTTACAGAAACAAGGAGGTCGTTTCTCATCTCTGACCAATTTCGTCCACAATACAGATTAGGCAAAAAGACGCCGGTGACGATGAGGCCCAAGGGATCGACGAGACATACGTGAATGCGTAAGCTGACATTTTCTTGATATATTGATTCGCCGGGGGTGACCCATCGATGTTCCCCAGACTTGAGCATGGCCTGCCACCGACAGGGGGTTGGGGAATAGGAATCGATCGTCTTGTCATGTTCTTGACCGATTCGCAGAGTGAGCTTCCGCCTCCTTTTTTTCCACTGGAAGGCAAAAATATCTAATGCATTTGACAGACATCAAGGAAGTCTTATTGTTCCCAGCCATGAAGCCCGAGACTCCGGTAACAGTACCGCAGGTGAATCCAGCGTAGTGGTATGAATGAGTGAGGTTCCTTCTGTACATAGATTGTCTAGCATCCCAGAATAAAGCATGCGAAGGCAAACAGCGTCCAAACGCAACTGGATTCCTAACGAATACACGAGAATATCACGCACAGAATGATAAAGAGAGAAATGAGTGGACGAGCTATAGATATACACAGCTCAAAATGAGAAACTAAAACAAGAACCAAATAATATCAGGGCAAAGACCGTGGACAAGAGTTAAGAGTGGGTTTGATAATGGCATAGCATGGGAAGATGGGAGGT
>WSUA01000181.1:0-26772 GCA_019633455.1 Tulasnella sp. 419 | reverse complement strand
CCGAATACGGAAACGACATGCAGGCGCTCATTTCCTCTACACTATCATCTCCCGCAGCGGACTCTCCTCTCACTCGCAGGGCGATAGCAGAAGTAGTAGGGTGGATGATCCAATGTCCTGACGCAGAAGCTAATTTGCCATCGCTGGTGGAAATAGCGAACGGGATGTATCAGCAATCGATACACATGCCGACTCTGCTGTTGTCAGTTATGATGGATCGGGACGCCTGTTCCAATCTCAAAGAATTTTGCGAGCATCATCTCAACCTCTTGCTCGTGATGGACGCTCCAAGAGGATCGGTTGCTTCAAAAGTCCAACTTGAAGCGTTGCTCTTGGTGCTACCTAATCTTCGCAAATGCTATTCGACCTATTTCTGGAGGAAATTAGCATTGCGAGGCGTTCAAACGCTACTCACTCGGTTGGGACGTCAAAACAACATGGAGTGGCCTGGCTCATTTTTGGAGGCGGGTATCGTAGAATGGTCGGATGCAGAAAGTAGTGGATCGTCACGAAGGATGCTGCAGCTGATAGATAACAGATGGAAACTTGTTGAACAAGACATCCTACCGCTTTGGTGTGGCAAAGCAATAGTCCTGGTATGGCATACTCTCCTCAGGGTGCAAGACATAGATACTGGGACGTTGGCGCTCGTATTTGGGCAAGATAGTGTGGCGATGGTACTCGAATGCTTTAAGCGAGCTGTAGAAGCGAATTGTGAGATATCGACGTCAACCGTGGATATCTTCTTGGAGGCTGCGATCGATTTCGGGAATCCGGGAGTGCCGTTGATAGACAAGATTGGCGAGGTTCGGGAGCAGCTGGCGTTCGCAAAAGCACATGGCTGGGAGGCGTTGTATATTGATACAATGGTGACGAGGTCCTCGGCTGCTACGGAAGATCAAGCGGAGGCGTCGACAAGCAAGGCTAGTTCTAGCGCGGTGGCTTTGGTTGGGACGGGAAGTGAAGAATAGGAAAGCTATTGACTGTTTGAATTGGCTTTAGCATCGAAACACCGGCAGGAATTGAGCTATTACTCTAGGCGAGTAAAATTAGGCGGGAAAGTTTTTTTCGGTATCGCTCTTCATTCATATAGGCACCTGTAGCAGAGATAAAATTAATTTGTCAAAGGTTGAATTGTGGTGGAGCTGGGTGCTTGACGTTAGTGACCGATGTCTGTTCAAAGGTATGGTTACCAATTTGAACGAACGGTCAACACCAGACCACCTAGAAGGTTATCACGAGAGAAACACATGAGATCACAGATATTGGTGAGTGGGGTGGTTCCCTAATATTCAAAAAGTAAGATAAGATATGCACAGAAACGTATCGACCGAACGGTGGTGGCACAGCAAATTAACAACCCGAGAGACTCCAGAGACCAGCGCTGAGCGCCTCGCAGCTCTATTCACATCAATGAGTTAGCAATGCAAGCATGATCGAATCCACAGGAGTAACTACCTTTTTTTGGGGCGGAATGATCAGCACTTGATAAAGTTCCCCACGATCATGCTCGGAATACCCCAAGTATCCCGTCTAATTGTAAATGAGAAACAACAGTTGATAAAAATCTCCTCATCGTCATCTTCCTCTTCTTCTTGTTCCCTCATTCTCTCACGGCGACGGCGCGAGAGCATCGCAGGAGTCACCTGGCTCACTGTCGAATTGGCCTGGAGTGAAGATAGTTTTGGTTTGTAACGGAGCACGCAGGAGGTTAGGACGGCTTTCTGTCCAGGGTCGAATGCAACATGGCCGTATTTCTTGCAATATGATGCGTTATTGCATGATTTAGCCTCGTTGAAGTACTTAACATACCTCCCAATAATTTACGGCCGAGTCTTCCGACATCAACTCGTAAATGCATACCCTTCCCTGATGACACGAGGAGGTTGGTCATTGATGTGACAGTCCAGAAACGAATTGATTACTTACATCACGGAGTTTTCCTACATCGATTCCGACGAGGTCGGCGAACTGCTTATTCGCTTTGTATATCTCTCCTGTCCGCCTCCAGAGGCAAGCGGGTATACCCATGGCCGAGAAGACTCGGTCGTAGTCTAGCAGAAGCCGTTCAAATGCTTCTTCGATGAAAACCAAATCCTATGTCAAAGTGTTTCAGTACTAGGTGGTGAAGGGCGCTTGCGAAGAGTCCTTACGATATCTTTCAGTCCTTGTGCAATGGCCTGTGATAAATCATCGCTGTTAGGTCTGAGTCGAAACCCCGGAAGCATGTGATGTTAGTCTTACCCGGAACCTGGGACGCAGGACCGAAATCGGTTGCAATATTGCCTGACGCGACTCAGCTGAACAACTGATCATCGCAAAATTGACATAAAAAACTCATGCGCAAGAAGCCAGTGTAAGTGCACCTACTTCCGTTCCATCCACCTGCTCAACCTGGCATATCCTCGGACGTAGTCATATGGCTTGAGCATTCCAGCTTCGTATTTGGCATGTATCACACTGGCTAATCGCTCGTCCCTAGTTCCGGTTTCTTGATCGGCAGCTGTCAGAAGGAATCTTTCTGTTTTAGTGGATGGTGGGAGTGGATCAACATGTTCGAGCTCGTGCTCCGGGATTTGATTTTGTGATTCAGAAGCCGGTGTTTGCTGAAGCTGACTGCCTGACTGGAGTTGTGACTGGCTTGCGGCGCTTCTTAGAGACATTTGAGGTGATAGCTCTGGCTGCCGCGAAAGATCGAGTCCGGGTGACGTGTCCATTGAGAACAAATTGACTGTAGATGCTCCTGGAGTACCGCCGGCTTGCTGAGATACCATAGAGGCAGACGATAACAAGGAACTGGCTGGATTGGTCATATTTGGTGTGGAAAAGAATGAGCGGTCGTCCAGGGATTCGAGGAATTCACTGCAAAACGAAAAATTACACTCAAGACACGACTAAAAGCAGGCTCTGCACGTAAAACATACCTCAATACAGAGAATTCATTACCAATTGATGCATCAGGTGAAAACATGAGGGGTGTCTGAGGAAAGGCCGGCCATGGAGATGTTCCAATTCCGGGCCCATTGATATTGAATGTCGCTGGTAATGATAAGCTCGTTAGTCGTGAAACTACATTCTGCTGGCACCACATACTAGGTTGAAAACCATCTCCAGTATTTTGGATGTTCATTTGAGGGAAAGTACTGGCTGGAACTATTTGCGGTGCTTGAATCTGCATCTGAGTGGAATTCTGTTGCTGAGGCTGGGCCACAGGAGCCGGACTAGGTTCCGCACTGGCCTTTGACGAAGGAGGAGGAGGTTTTGCTTCATCGTGGCATAGATGCCCAATATCCCGCTTAATACTGTGTGCATCATTGTAAGTCTATATTCGACTGGGAATATCAGATAAACAACATACCAACGTTGACATGGCCTATTCTCATCACAGTGCATATGCGACCGCCTGCAATACAGACATGCATGGTTCACTTTTCGTCTCTTGGTTGTTCCATTAGCGTTTGCGCCTGAGCCAGTAGATTTCCTAGGTTTCTTGGATGAAGAAGCCTCAGTGTTACCGGCGTCAACTATTTCTACTTCCATCATTTAGGAAAGGGTGTGGTTAATTGAAATGTCGACTGAGGTTGGAATGTAGATTATGGTAGATGACAAAGGTGCGGTGTTCGGCAAATATTGAAGAAGTTTTATATTCTTCAACCAATTATCTGATGGGGTGCCGTCGAGAACCGCGGAGAGAAATTCGGAGTAGAAAGGCCCAATCAAGACGTTGTGTCGATGTGCCGGTACGATGGATACCGACAACCGTGTGACCTCAGTCCCCAAGAGATGACGACCCGGAAAATGTCTATTCCAAAGGACTAGAGTAAACGGAGAGATTTGCGGACGATATCGGGATTTTAAGATGAGGATCACTCCTTTTATAGTTATCAGAGTGCTGGCGCAGAGGACCAGTTCTAAGGGTTTAAGGTGGAGACGGAGCAAATTGGAGGTAAACAAGGTCAAATGTTCGAATGGATTTCGACGGAATAAGCCGGTCACGTCCATTTACGTTGTTCAGGTGATTAGTATCCCGAAAGCGGAATAAAAGGGGTGGCGTAGATAGTGCAGAAAAACTCTAAATGTCACTGATATGCACTCAGAAATGAATGGCCTTTGCCCAGAATATCTTATCCTTTTTGATCATGCTGCATAGATTATCGATTACAGGTGCAAACCGGAAGTAGCACGGAAGTATACGTGAGGATGCATCACTCCAACAAGAAATAAACTTTGACTTTTGTCAAAACACCTTACTGAAGAATCCATGGTCACGGAGTTCAGTTTAGTAAGCGGAGATCTCCTTCGGGAGTCTAACTAAATTGGTCCAATGTGTCCGGTCCATATGGAAGCTGTCACTTAATATTACAATTCCAATAAATGTACAAATCGTCCAGCAATTATATCGGAACAAAAAAAAAATTAGAATGGCGAAGAGACACTGTCAGAACGTGGAGCTTCCAATGGTCTGCAACGTCGTCGCAGTCGACACGGGAAATGTCTTGGAATTGGAAGGTTCCTTGATTCTTCGGGACAACGCCATAAAGAAGAGTCGCTTCGGTCCCTGTTTAAAGGAGTAGAGATAGCTTGTGGGCTTGCCGTCAAAGCTACTGTTCGGTCCAACATTACAGGCATTAGTACTGTACCGTCTCTGGTATCAACGGTGAGCCTATTCTTTGACATGATTCCTCGGATATAACCCAAGAGCTCCGAAATGGTTGGTCGTCGGGACGGATCAATATCCCAACATCTTCTAATCATACCCCAAAAGCCCACACTTGGGCCTACATGAGAAGACGGGGTTTGATCCACGGGAAGTGGGGGATCTCCCCGCACAATTGCCATTTGGACTGCACTTGTAGTAGCAACATGGGCATAAGGGACTTTGTCCGTCATAATCTAGTCGTTTCTAAGTATAGCTTTGATTTTGAAACGTACTTGAATGGGGGTCCACTCACTTGGATAGTGAGACATCCAAAAGCCCAGATGTCTGTAGACCTCGTTTTTGGTTTATCATCTAATGATTCAGGACACAGAAATCGCACAGTGCCTCCTAATCCTTGAGTTGTAGTCGTGAAACCGGTAATATGGAGAGCATCATCAATAAACTTTGCAAGTCCAAAATCGCATAAACTCGCAACCCCATCGGCGTTCACCAACACGTTGTCCTATCGAAGTGGTTGTAAGCATGTGAAACGTAGGTTATGGAGATAAAAACACATGCCCCTTTGATATCCCCATGAACTAACGATAGTAGATGAAGGTAATGTAGGCCCTGCGCTACATCGTGAAGCTGTTATTCCACATTAGTTTACATCATATCGGTTTTAGTCGGTACAATGACGTACAAGTTGCGCTCGATTTGCCTCTGGGTTTAGGCGAAGATATTCAATAACATTCCCATTCGAATACCAAGGCGATACCAATCTCGGAAGACTATCAGACGAAACGGAAGACCCAAGCAAGGGTACTACATTTGGATGCTTAAGTTGGCTCCATAATAGGACTTCCCTATGAAATCGCTGTATCCAAAAAGATGTTCACCACGACCATCAACAGAATTGAAAACGATGTTACCTTTCGCAGCCGTTCATCGTGGGGCATACTACTCTGATGCTGCCGGACACGCAACTCCTTGATCGCAACCTCCAAAACAACAGGGTACATCAGAATCATCATCATCCATAGAAGAAAGGGAAGTACAAAAAACTTACCTGTATCTCCCCCACATCTGTCTGTAAGGTACCCAGCCACACATCCGAATGTCCTCCCAAAGCAATTTTCTTCACCAATTTGATCCTTTCAGTCACATCAGGAGGAGGGGTGGAGGTAGAACCGAACAATTTTTCATGAATTCGGGATCGCGGTTGATTACGGATCACAAAGGGTATCGACCGGGTTTGTGGTATAACTTGATCGGCAAGTGTTGAAGAAGTAGTACTACGGATAATCGTTGAGGCTGTTGAAGAATTGATCGTGTCCTTTCCATGTTGGGATATCGATGTTGATGATACGGTTAGGGTGTTACCAGTTGGGCTGGAATTGCAATGAGGATTCAGGGGGCAAGTGGAGGTTCTGTGTGTATTATTACGAGATAATGTATCAGCTAAAGTTACGCGGCGGTCTGGATTGATATATACATGAGGAATTTTTGCGCACTTTTTGATTGTGGAGAATGTCGTGGTATTGAGGGATTTATGCAGATGAGTCTCACTAGTATTATTCTCACTGACAAAAGAACTCAGGAATTCATGCTCAAATTGATATAAAAACGACTAACCTAGAAAGTAATGGTGCCCATGTCTCCCCACCATTGTCGAGGGTTTCAGATCTAGAGGGATCTGAAGGTACCAGCGCCAACAATGCTGGATTGGTGCTTAGCAAACCCGGATATTTGGACTGCAAAAAATCTATCAAAGCGTCCCGCTCATCACTGACGATACGTGCGCTATGAATCCCATGACGGAGATCATCATCCTTTTCAACCCTGGGCTTTTTATGTCGTTCTCGTTCCTCGTTCACTTGCTCTCCTTGATCTGCATCACGTTTTCGAGGGTTATTCAGAGACGGAGAGGATGACGAATCCGGGGTGTCCATGGTGTCACCTACTGTTAGTCAAGAAAGCGAGCCGACGGGAGGCTTTTTTAGAGAAGGAAAGAAATGCCAAGACCGTGATTTATGTGGATTACTGTGCTGCGGTGCCGGTGATTCGATAGGGCCATTAGATTTTGAAAGTAAAAGACTATTTGTTGCTGAGCAACGGAACAAATCGAGAAAAACTGGCACCTTCGATTAGCCCAGGCTCCAATCTACAAGCCCCGGAGTTTCCTTTGTACTATTCGAGGGAGGACACTCTTTATAGCCTTATGACGTTTTTTTAGCGTGAATGTGTACGCTTCTCGCTGCTGACGCTCTCCATATGCTTCGCGGCATTATCCTATGCTTTATTCTTATCAACCCCAGTATCATGTGGTGATATGGAATTCTAGAAAACTCTTCTTGTCAGCACATCAATAGAATCAATTGTGGCTATACATGCAGTTGCTTCTTTTCCGTCTCGGAGCCATAGAATCATCAAGGAAACTCTTAGAGTGACCCTTCCGGTAACGGCGTTTCATGTACACCGACAAAATGCCGAAAGGGCAAAACGATTTCACCCATAACAGAGACAAATGTTGGACTTGACAGCAGAGTCTACTATGATGTAGTGACTTGGAAGATGCTTGTATTTTACGATGAATGAAGCTGAAAAGATAATTGCGGCAAGTAAATCGTAAACCTTATCGGTACCTAAGAAGCTAATCACATACCTTGAAAAAGAGAGAGTACCTTGAAATCAAATCAAAGTTCCCTGACGAAGGTAGACGGAAATGGAAATTACGATCGGTTGATGAATTCTGGAAGTCAGCTGGTGCACCGTCGTCTAAGAATCCTGCCGAAGGGGCTGAGGTACGTTTCGAGCTAGGTTTCATATCTAGGCGTAGTCATAGTACACTCATACCGTGATTCTCCCCACGTAGGCACCATGGAAATCTGATGCCGATCCTTTTGATTTAGTGGATGAAGACGAGAGTGGATTGGTCGGTCTTAGAGGTATAGTGGTGAGAACGGATTACTCCGACCCGGCGGCATGGGGGAAGTTCAAGGAGGTGTTGGAGCAATCAGAGAAGGAGGGCTTCGAGGAGTTGAGGGCTCAAGTAGGAGACGAGGATGTGCAAAGTGGTGCAAGTGGTGAAGCTGAAGATGTTGAAATGAAGGCAACACCTGAGGATGAGGAGGATAGTGAAGATGAGCCGGAGAGCATATTCCACATTATTGATATGCCTCCTGATCAACAAGGGGTATTGGAAAATGCCTCTAATTTGACCCTGCTTCGGCTATTCTGCGACGTGGTAGTGATCCCTGAATGGAAACCGGTGCGTAAGGATGATGACGGACTATTTTCTTCAACGAAAACCAAGGAAAAGAACACTCCATGGTCCAAAAACCGGCTTGCGGGACTAAACGGATGGAAAGAAGGATACGAAGGACGCATTATCTGGGTTTATGACGCACAATCCAACCGGGATGGGTCATTGAGGCTGATTGACGGGGGATTGAATGGAACCAGCAGATCATCCACGTGAGTGGTCCAGGTACGAGGTTGTAAAGCGCTGACGGAGATGACATGTGCCCTGTTTCATTTCTGAAGAGGGGATAGTTGGCGGGTGAAAGGAAGTCGTATTTGGGAGCTGCAAGTGAACATGGATGCTGGAGCGTTGAGAGTTGATTTTGGGGGAGAAGATGGATGGACATATGAGGAGAGACGACGGAACTATGAGCATGTGGAGGCATGGTTAACCTGAAATGGATAAAAGATTGTTCGGTGTGTCGGAGACAAAAGCGCGGCTTGCGTTCCGAAGAACCCTTTTGACAATGTCTCGAATGAATCTCACAGAACCCTGATTGGTCGATAAGTAATCCCCGGGCGTCCCATTTCTCGGTGGGGAAAATGCTTAAAACAGCGAGTGCCTGTAAAAGTCGTCACTCTCTTTCTCTCCTTCCTCCTCGTCCGCTGGTATGGACGCAACATCCGGCGCATCTCATTTATCGCCAAGTAAGTGTTTTTGTATAGTCTATACACTCTAATCACTCACACACTCATTAGGAGTAGTCGACCAGTATGTCTCACCGATGATGGTGCTGATATCCCCTCAACTCATGACTCACTCCACAGATCATCCTACAATCCAGGAGATGTCGCTTTCGTCGCTCTCTGCTCAGCGTTGGTCTATTTCATGGTCCCAGGACTCGCTTTCTTGTATTCGGGACTGGCGGTATGTAATCTCAATTCAAACCAATCGATTCAATCCACTCATCCTTTCCACAGAGGAGAAAGAGCGGTATGTATCTAATACACTCTACAACCATCTTCATCTCATCCATAATCAGCTCTAAGTCTCCTCTGGGTCTGCGTTTTTTCAAACGCCATCATCATCTTCCAATGGTTCTTCTGGGGCTATTCACTGGCCTTTTCTTCATCCGGTACGCACAACAATATTCTTAGGGTGACAAAAAAAAATCACTCACGCCAATTCTTGGCGTCTCCTTCCTAAAAAATACAGCAACCAATGGCTTCATCGGGAACCTCCGTCATATCGGTCTCAAAGATGTCCTCGAAGCTCCCAGCCCAGGATCCCCTCGCATACCCGAACTTCTCTACTCTTTCTTCCATCTTGAATATTGCTGTGTCACCGTCGCAATTCTCATGGGCGCTGTAGCGGAGCGCGGCAGAGTTATGCCCGCCATGGTCTTTGTTTTCATATGGGCTACAGTCGTTTATTGTCCCGTCGCATACTGGGCATGGGGCGTTCACGGATGGGGTCTGGTAAGTTTAGCAAGGTTTACCATTCTCTCCAAATGTTTTGTCTCACAGAAGGTTTCTATTCTTCCCACACCAATCCAATTACTCACGCGCACTTTTACGACTCCTCTGTGTGTGCTTCTCCCCTTTTTCCACCCTCGTGCTATCAACAGAAATGGGGCGTGTTGGATTACGCCGGTGGAGGGCCCGTTGAAATCGGAGCAGGTGTGGGAGGACTGGCTTACTCCCTAGTATTGGGTCGTCGTAGTCAAAGAGAGCTCGTGAACTTCCGACCGCACAATGTTTCCTTGGTATGTCTTGGAACGTTTATGCTTTCGTTCGGATGGATTGGTGAGTGGCTCGATGTGTTATCGTATCTCAATCTTTGTGTCTCATCGGATTTTTGATCAGGATTCATCGCTGGATCTACATTTGGCGCAAACCTCAGGGCTGTCATGGCGGCATGGAATACGGCGATAGCGGGTGCAATGTCGGGTATTGTCTGGTGCCTTCTTGATTTCAGACATCATCGAAAGTACACCATGGTTGGATTTTGCAGGTTAGCAGGACCGCGCTCAAAATACACTGCGGGTTCCAAGGCTAATATACCATTCTACAGTGGAACTATTGCCGGATTAGTCGCTGCAACGCCCAGCGCGGGATACATTCCCCCGTGGGCATCTGTTATTTTGGGCATCATCGCCGGAGTATCTTGCAATTACGCTACAAAAGGTTCGTAAGCAATGCCGGTTGCTGCGTGTTCTAGCCACCTCATACCCACCCATTATTAGTGAAACATTGGCTTCAAGTTGATGATGCTCTCGACTTGTTTGCCGAACACGGTCTTTCAGGCATGATGTACGTCATACATCCCACTATATCGTACTCCGATCTCATTCTGACTTTTCTGACTCTTCCATTTCAAACAGTGGTCTAATTTTCAACGGAATATTCGCAGCAGACTACATAATCTCTCTCGACAGTCAGAACGCAGGAGTCAAAGGCGGATGGATCAAACACAACTGGAAACAACTCTACATCCAAATCGCCTACGTCGCCGCTTGTTCAGGATACGTCTTTGTGGTCACTGCCATCATCTGTAAAGTCCTAGACATCATTCCAGGACTTTCGTTACGAGGATCAGAAGAAGCTGAAATTGTTGGTATTGATGAATGGGATATTGGAGAATTCGTTCAGGATTATGTGGAAGTATATCGATCGTTTGATTCGGGAGTAGGAGGTCCTATGATGTTATCGGCTTATGATATGGAGATGGCAAAGCGACAGAGTGGAAACATCGCAACGACAGGTGATCCAACTACAGCATATCCAGACTTCACCACAGGTTCTCCATCTCATTCCGAAGTCGGACTTCATCCGGGACCTCAACTTTATAATCGCCATCCAAGAACACCACCTTCGGATGGAGACACGATGACAGAGAAAAGGCCTAATGGGACAACGACCGTCACGAACGAGCCACTATGACGAACAAAAAATTCTTCTTTTTTTATTCAATCTTTTCTTGTCCTAGATTTTATGGGGAAGGATCTATTGTTTATCCATCGAGCCGAGTTTTCATATTGGGAATTTGTTATGTTACTTCGTCTCTCTCATCCCTTGCATCTACGCTGTAGTCCTAACCTTTTTCTTCTTTTGCTCTCTCTCTCTCTCTCTCATCAGTCTCATCTATTAGTGGCTTATATTGTCATTGCAACACGCCCAAACTCTTCATTGCACCCTATTAACCGCTTTCCTCATTCTTCGAACCGGCATTGTACTTAATTCACGCATCAAGAATCTTTACATTTCTCATTTAAGCATCTTGGACAAAAAGGATACAGCGTGGTGTGTGATGTGTTATGACAAGAAGCTCAGGGTACTACAGACACAAAGAAGCAGGAAAAAATATACATTCTATCATGAAGAAGTGTGAAGATCATCGCTCGACTCGTCGATCAGCATTCCACTGTTTGATAACTCTAAAATGAAACAGAACCAAGACGTCAGTTTCAGGGCGAGAGACCGGAAAATAGGGCTAGGCTTACTTCTCGAGCTCTTGGAAGAACCATGATTTTGCCTTTGAATCAGGGATTATCACAAATCGGTCATATTCCTTCCCTGCCTTATCAGCGAACCGAATTCCTGTATCAAGGATCATCACCCGCTCCAAGTGTCTGAAAGGCATTTCCCATCTGAGACGGAGAGACGTCGAGAAGAACTCGAGAACTCGGCTGTTTGTGAGCATGAGAACTCGATCGCCTTCAGGGAGAGCTAAAAAGAAGCGACAAGGTCAGCGAGACATGGATACGAATTACGAATAGATGTCTTACAAAGATGAGCGACGTAGTATTCGGATCTGTATTTCCCATTTTCGAGATCCTTCATCCAGCCTTGACCAACTGCTTCTCGTTGAGAGTATGGCTGCAATTGACGTTATCTATCAGGTGTCGCTGATGGTCTAGATAAGGAAGGAACTTACTGTCAAAATTCCATCCTTGGGCACATGACGAGGCTATCGAGAGACTAGGGGTGAGCTCATGAGTCAATATCACACTTAACCGAGATCCTCACAATTCTTTTCCTATTTCGCTGGTCGTTGTCGAAAACAGTGGTTGTATTCCGAATACCTGGAGCGATCGACCAATTAGTCCCATGACCTCAATGGCCTCAAAGAGCATTTACCTTCGGTAAAGTTCGCTGCAAGATCAAAGACGCCAACGGCTGGCTTCGTGATTGCCCTAAGTCATGTTGTCAATCACATGACCCAATCTGCCAGACTGCACTTCGCTTACCCAACGAGGCCTTTACCTATGCCCTTGAAAAAGCCCACTGCACCTCCAGTTTCCGCGCCTTCAAGAGGTTTCATCTACAGGCGAACGTCAGATTGACACTTGGGACTTTCATGGAAGGAGCCATACCACCACGCCCTCAATACCGCTAGTGAAACTGGTGGCAAGAGCTTCAGCACCGGCAGTTACACCATAGCTAGGATGGAATGATTTAGCTATGAATCGTCAATATAGAACATCAAGTCTCACATTGCATGTCGCGGCTTGTTCTTCCTTTGCGCGAGTCGCCTTTGTCTTTGATACTCCGCGTCGAATGTGGCAGCAGAGAGACCCTTTCCAATACTACTCGTAAACTTGGTCATACTATCCGTTAAACCAAAGACGGTCTTCTTGGCGAAACTAGCAGCTCCCTAAAAATTGAAAGTAAGTCAACTGGGTGTATTGAAACCTGTGGTTGACCCACCTTTGCGATACCAATACCAAGTTCTTTGCTTCCGTGCATGACGACTCCTTTGTAGGGCTCATAAAAGATATCTGCCACTCCGGAACTGACATTGGTGAATAGACCAACTGGGTTTCCAATGAAATCGGCGGAGCCCAACACTCGATACAGCTGGCGGATGACCTCTTGCTTGTAGTGATAGATGATTCTCTCTTGAAGAATTGAGACAGTCAAGCGCATGTCTTTGATTGCGAGTGCATTCAACCGCAAAGGAGCATCGTTGATATTGCCGATCGTCATCGTGAAGGCGTTGAGCACGACCGTTAACGGGTTGCGTAATGTAAGCCTACGAGGAGGGTCAGCCAAGCCATGTAGACGAATCGTCAGGGTCCACTTACTTCTCATCTGCGTTGACGCGCTCCGTTCGCATGAATGAAAGGGATAGCCGGATAGGCTGGAGCTCTAGTACCTCGAAGTATATATCCTGACCCTCTTCTATAGGTCGAGGCCGCGGAAGATCGACCGGATATTCGGTAAGCATACTATTAAAATTCGTCAGCAAGGGTGCCTAAGGACCTAAGGACTATGACGCACTCTTCTTCTTCTTCTTCCCATGACAGGGCCTTCATTTTAGTCAGGTCCAAAAGAGCAAATAAGAAATCCTCATCCATCTGCACGGTGAAGGCTTGGAGTAAGACTGAGAGATACTTGACGAATAGGACTCCGTGGGCTACAAAGAACACAATGAGCAATCCAATAGACCAGGTGCCGCACTAGTTCCTTACATTGATCCTTCAATACGATAATAGAGCCTTGGATGGCAGGAAGGACGTCGATGCCGTTTCCTTCGCCTGTGACAACCATCGGTTGCAGGACGATGGGATAGATTGCCTCGTGAAGTTGATTATCAATTTGTACCCAGCCACATGCCAGATTCACAGCCTGAGCAACTTCGCTATCTGTGTACTCAACCTTCAGCTTGGATAGTGTGAAGTATACCACCTCAACCATTCTCTTGTTGACCAAAGAAATTCCAATTCCCTCAAAGTCAATATTCACTGACAATGATGGAGTTATCTCCTCGGTCACAGCTTCGAAAGTTTCAGCTTGACTGCTCAACGTGTTGGATCGCGACAGTGAACCCTCGGTTGATCTTGGTCGTCGCTTGTAGAGACTCATGTCCTCAACGTAGTTCGATATGCAAAGAATCTGAGTTGCGCCGTCTGCTCGCACGTCTAGGGATACAACCTTAGATCCTCGGTTCGTCTATTATTGCTGGTTCAGCTTATGCTCGGCTCAAGGCTCAAATCGGCTTACCTGGAATTTGAAGGGTACGAGGTCGCCAATTTCCATGACATCAACAGTCCGATTTTGACCCTCAAGAACCAAGTTGAGTCTCTTCTCTCCCGCCGCCGGTGCATCCCAAGAATAAGGAAGAACATGGTGTGGCTGCACTATGTAGCTGATGTTGGGATTTGTAGGGCGATCATCCTGATGCGAAGAAAATCAGCAAGTGAGCGGAGAGGTCATACGTTTACTTACCACTTGGAAGAACGAAACGAGGTAGTCGCTCTGATTTTCGATAGAGAAAGGCCAGGGTCCGGTCTCCTTCTTCACTACAACCCAGATGGTGGATAACGCGATGGATATTTCGACACGTGCAAGGTCTGGTTTTGATTGGCCTTCCTTTGACATACGTACATGTATGACACCAACATGCTGAAGGTTAATTGGGGCCGACCTGTATCGTCGGGATGAGTACTACTACGAGAATAATCCATCTCCGCAGTACTCACCACTCTGATCCAACACCGGGATATTTCAAAGAAAGTGATGGATCACGTCCTGGCTGGAACGCATGAATGGGCACCTCGGTGTTTGGTTTCATTGGTGCTCCACTTGAGCGGTCACCGCATTCTCGGAACGATAATTCCTGGTCCAGTTCGTTCCTGATGAGGAAGCGAGGCGCAAAGGTGATCACCTTGCTCAATTTGTACTTTCCTAATCCAGCAGCCCATGAGATTCCCACGTGTAACTCTTTTCCATTCGGAGTCGCTGATGGCAAGCATATAGCTGTATCCGCACTTGGAGCGTCGAAATTGAGAACTCTTGACAGTTGTGACTTCCCGACCCTCGCCGTAAACTCTGCTCCTTGTTCACGGGGATGAGAGAACACTACACTCATAGTTTAGCATCCGAGAATAGTTTGAGAGTGGAGCATACTGTTGACTTACTGAATGGCGTTGGATCTGTCAGGGCATCTACCAGATGGGTGCATCAAACATCACGAAAAATTAATCAAAGTAACCGCCTTACCATTCCCTGTTTGTCCAGCAACTGCCTTTCCATTACTCGCACGCAGCTCAATTGGCATCCCCGTCTTGTTGATCGCAATATATGGACTATAGACCTGTATCCGGAAAGCACCTCCGGAGTCTTCGTGCTTGCTATTGAAAAGAGTAATGTTCAAAATATGCCGTAGTACAAGGAAGTGGTACGTACTCGTAGTTGATGCCAAGGTTAAGCTTGCGATTTTCTTGGTCGGTCAGGGTTATGGTATGCTCGATGGAGAAATCAGAACTATCATCTGTGTTGACAATGGCGAACTCGCTAGGTTTGAAGACTATGGAACTCGTTAGGGAACGTGAAATGTGCTTGATAAATGCACGTACCAGAGTCCTGAATCTCAAGATTAAATAGCACGAATTGATCCAGATGCACACAGTGTATTGGCATCAACCCCCCTTTTCGAAGGAAACTACGCCAGTGCTTCTCGTGATCCTTGTCATAAAAGCAGTATCGGATGTCATAAGGAAGCAGGTTTTCGAGCTCAATAGGTGCATGCAATCGCAAGGTGATCTTTGGATACGACCTATATTATATCAGGATGAGTATCTAGTAGCCCTGCTGATCATAGACTCACTTGTTGATAGGGTCGCTAGGGTCATAGATCGCCCAGGCCTGGAAATGGAAAGGTACTTCTGCCCCACGTTGGTGGAAGGGGCATTTGATTGTCATTGAGGGCGAGCGAATCAGACTTTCCCATTTGATTGGTCTGTCGGGCCAGCTATAACCAAATCCGGCTGCGTCGATGTGAGCATTTGTACATGAGTTCCTACAAGTGAGCAAGCGGGCTTACGATCTGGTCGAAGCTGAATGTCGTGATGGAGAACAGCGTCGATTGGCAGAGAGTAGTCCTGTCCAGGTGCTAGGGCCAGAACATCAGATCGTGAGGTAATTCACGGATGGATCGTCAGCAACTTACAAAGTTTCTGAAGGGGATGTGTTGGTTTCCCCTTAGCATCCACAAGAACAAGATCAACGGGATACAGTGTCCGATTCTCGATCTTGTAGGTGGATCGGAGAATGACGACCTTGATGTTGTCTTTAACGACAACTTCGCACAGAAGTCGATCCGCTACCTTGTCAATCTTTGGGCGCAAAGCATAAACAAACTCGCCCTCTCGATCAACTGGTATGTTGTGAACTTGCTCCCATGTCTTCCCTTCAAACTGGACGGCGATGGAATTGTTGCGACTTGAGGCAACGCGCTATACAGATCTTACGTGAGCATTCATTCAAGGTAGATAGAGAAAATCACAAACCTCTCGCATCGTTCTCCAGTCGTCGAAACGCCAATCAATCGATTCACCGTTGGATAACTTAGTCGTCTGAGGTGGGTTTGCTACCCTTTCTCCGGCCTCCGACCAAACATGGATTACAGTGCCTGTTTCATTGATGATTCGATAAGGGGCATCTCCTCCGCGACCTGTTTTCAGAAGCCTATCTCCTTCTTTGCTCCACACCTTCATTGTTGTGAGCGCAGTTTCCATGAAGGTGGTAGTGAGATTGATATCGAGCATTTCTTGCGATGAAATTGTGGTATTAAGAGCACCAGAAGGGGAGTCTTTGGTGACCTATGGTCGAGATATAAACAAAAGTGGAACAAACCAGCATCACAACGCTCACCGAGATTGCGAATGTCCAAGGGTCAATCAGAGGCTCCCAGTGCGAGTTTGTCAAGTTCCAATAAGCAATATAGGTGTGAAACGTAGTATATGCTTGAAGCTAGGGTCGCAAATTATTTCATTCCAAATCACTATGTTCACTATAAGCCACTCACCTCGCCCGTCCAGTCAGTAGCTGAAAGCGTGAAAGGCTTTGTCTTCAGATGAAGAAGAGGCAGCTCGTGCTGATCCCCTATCAAAACAAGTCGAAAACCATCAAATGATGCTTTAAGCTATTGAACAGAAAGATATGAGAGAGGGCTCTGTGGGAATTTGATACTACCAACCTTTTCTTTGGACATGATGACCTTGGCTGGAGAAGTCGCTGCTTTCTTCGACTTATGAACTCCGGTGCTCTTCCTGGACCTCCTCTTGGCGGGGCCGCTTGGCAGCTGAGATCGAGATTTACTCGGCTTGTTTGATTGGGTGGGCGAGGAGGAACGATTCGCAGATAGCTCAAGCGCTTTGTTGACAATCGTCATGATCAGGTTGATATCTCGATAGGAAGCGCGGAAGATAATTGGTTGTGAGGTGATCTCAATGCTGGTCATTTGCTGTCCAGAAGACTGACGACTATCCAAAGAGAGGGTGATGTCAATGTCATCAAGGAAGCTGACGTGATCAGACGGCTTGTTCATCGACATGAGCGACATTCCAAGTTGATTTATCGATAAGGCGAGGATTCCCTAGGAGACAGCTGTTAGAACGAGGAGATATGTAGCTGACGGGAATACTCACTTGTTGAGACATCAGTATCTCCCTGATACTTAGCTGAATTGCTTGGCTGTTGGGATTGGAATCGCTCTCCAGGACGCTTATAGATATCTCATGCACATCCACTCGCATTGACATCTGCGAGCTTTCAACTGTAGATTGTTCAATCTTTGAATCTTCATCTTCATCAGCATGACGTTCCATAGGTGCTTGCGGGGTCCCACTGGTGAAAAAGTCCAGTAGTGCAAATACTGGATCTACCGAGAAGATGACTTTGGGGGAGTCGATTGAAACGACAATGCTTGATGACGGTTGAGGTCCACCCACAGTAGTGAATAGAACCATGAATTGATTTCTGCTGTGCTGAGCCGCTGGTATGATTTCTCTGAATCTTGACGCCCCCGCACGCGTGTTGTTGATTGTAAAAGACTTGAGAATGACTTCAGTCTGCGTTGCACCGTCCGATAACATCTTGAATCTAACAGAGTTGTTGTTGAGGGAGAACCGAGCAATGCCACACTCCTTCAGAGATGATTCATCCGTTGCACTCGAATCGAAGAGTTGGAGGCGAACTGCATTGACCGTGAAGACAACATCAACTGTGCTCCATCTAGGTATGTCTTCACCTGACTTGTCGTGGGCAGTGAGACCAAGTTCAGGGCCAAGATCAACTGTGGGTTGCGGAGTGGAAGGCTTTGATGGATGTTGAGAAGGGTTGGTAGAAGGTATTTGCGACTCCGCTGACTGTACAGCGCTTTCGGTCGCATCTTCCGCGGAAGCGAGTACTCGAGGGATTGCTTGAGAGATATTCAGCAGCGCAAGATACTGGGCCTGAGTCAGAGCGATTTTGACATCCGACATCGTCACTTTTATCTGAGCATCACTGAATAAGCGCTAGCACTGAATTTAGTCAATGTACCATACCTCGGAATCGGGCTTCAAAAGTTCCACGCTTCTATCGATATCACTTGTCTGAATAATCTCGGCAGAAATGCCCACATCTTCAATGATTTTCAGCTTGCAGCGCTCTCCCTTATGCATCATCCTTGAGGTGAGTCGAATTCCATGAAGTCCAGCTTTGATTGTGCCAACAGGACCAACGTAGGAGTTGCTAGCCTGGATCTCGCCTAGCTTCATGACAAGGAGATCCCCTGAGTCTGAAGGACTGCATGGAAGAAGCAGGATTGGCGACTTGACCACAACATCAAACTTCATCCTTTCTATCTCTGACGCCTTCTGAACTGCCACTTGGGTAGCTTGATCATACAGCGATTTGAGCTTTGCGAATTTAATAAGGAATCCGTATATGTCATGAAGAGGCTCCTCTAGGAAAGTTGCCTTCAACGACCCGGTTCGTAAGTAGACAGACGAGTTGACACCAGGGAAAGTAACCTTGTCCTCCGGATCAAAGGTCTCATAACTGAAATCGGCTAGTTCATCGCCTTCAATCGAAATGAGACTCTTGAAAGATGGATCAGCGGGTGTTATTGGAGAATCGTCTGACAGTGATAGATTTCCAAGGCGGGCGCCAACTCTCATAGTGTTACCACGAAGGAACACCACAACATCCGCGGCAGAGAGTGACAGAGTAGCCAAACGGCGACCTGCATCCATCAGAATCACTGCATAGATATTATCCGTCAATATTATTAGCACAGTGGGATAAGTGACTGACTTACTCTGAATGCTAGTCATGTTAACCCGGACTTTGATCTTTCCTGAATCTGGCGGGGGAGCCGTTGGTTGAGCAGGGACAGCTTCTGACTCCGAAGATTCGAGTGCAGGTGTTGCTGGAGAGGATCCATTTGGACGATCCACAAAAGTAGACATAATGAAGTCATAAAGCGCAATGATAGGCTCGGGTGCAACGGAAAGAATGATAGTTGAAAGGGCCACATCCACGCTTTGATCAACCCCTTCGTGTACAGTCATATATTCCGGAGAGTTTGCCTGTACACGGCTGTACTTGATATGCACCAATTCTCGGATTTTCCCTTCATCGTTCTTCGCCAGTGAAGACAGATCGGATGACTCCAGGAGAGGAGTCTTAGTCGAATTCGAGTCAATCATGTGCGCAGAAAGGGACTTCAACCATACGTCGACACCCATATCGAACTTTGTTAGCACAAAGGCAAGGGAGAACCCGGCTAAGGTGACATCAGATAGAACTTTTTCGGGTTCTTCACCTCCAGGGGACTTGAGCAATGTCGCTTGCAGCTTTTCCACCTGGAAGGTGAACTCGAACAGATGCTGATGAATGGCCCGTAAGCTCTGTAGACAGTAAACGCTGCTTAACGATTACTCAGTGACGTGGATGGTCTCACATACCTGAGTATCTCCTTCGGCATCAACAAAGGTCTCTGCATCATCTTCATCGTCATCATCACTAGTGGCATCGTCTTCTACTGGGGCGACTGGCGTCGTCGTGCCTGTGTGGTCGACTTCTGCGACATCAATATTGTACTCCTTCGCACGTGAAAAGACATTGGAAGGTAGCTTGAATGCATCTGGTCTGGCCGTGCTTGTCTTGATGGTAGCAACGTCGGGCTTCTTCTCCTCATCGCCGAGCTTCGGGATAGCCACATCGATCATGCGCATCATTGACTTATATTTTGCTGTTGAGAAGTTGATATTCAAGGATGGGAGTTTTCCGGCAACCTTGAATCTAGCCAAATTGAGGGCATCTGGTACAATGGACGTTTGAACAGAGAACTCCATATTGATACGTTCGAGGAGGTGAAGCTCGCGACCTGCTTCGTCTTCACTCGCCAGAGCGCGAAGTGATGTCTCCATGTCACTTCCGATTACCAACTGTTTATGTTGTTTAGCAATCTGCAGTATAATTTCGAGCATTTGGTCCTCACCTGTGCAGACTCCAATTTAAGGAAGAACTTGTCATACATCAATGACTCCAGCTTCTCGAAATCTTGTTCCGTGTATTTCATCTTCCGCTTTGCCTGTATCTCCTGCATCGTCGCTTTCTCTACCAGATCGCTGCGAATGGAGATGCGACCAGCATCGAGAATTATGTGCTGGCATTGTTTTGTCCGCACGCTATGAAAGATGAGTCAGAGAAAAACCAATAAAGAGAGCTAACGAAACGCACTCTTCAGGGATAATGACAATTGGGGAAGCCATGTCCAACTTAATGTCCACAGTTCGATGAGTCTGAAGGGCATACTCCAGTCCGGCCCTTGTTTGATCCCGAAGCTCGCCAAGAGTTTCTGTAGCGGCATGCTGTACATCTTTGTCAGGTAAACATTTCAGGTCCCTGCCATAGTCTACTTACCAACAGAGCATTCACCGACTCCATCTGGCTTTCAGGAGGTTTCAGGAAATCATATATCGCTTCGACGTATCCTTTGTGATAGATAATCTCCATGGCTTTCATGTGGATCGTGATACCGTTGTCGGCACGTTGGTCCAATGGATTCTGTTCGAACTTGAGATAGAACAAGGCATCGGTCGCAGCTTTTTCCTTTGACTCCTCCGTTGCTCCTTCCGCGCCGACTTCCAAACCGACGAGATCCCCCTCTGGTTTCGAGATAGCTTCTGTTTCGTCCTTCACTTTGACGATGCGATTATATAGCGTCCCTGGCGATGTGTTATCGAATACTGACAATCCTCCGAGCGTCAGAACAGTCTCAAGACTCTCCGCCCGCTGAAGAACCTCAGCTTTGAAATCTTCATAGACGATTGACATCATCTCCACTCCTTCCCCTTCATTCAAATGAGGCTCTTTCCGCAGACTGAACCACCCTTTCTTCAAGCTCACTGAAGCCCTTACTTTCATTGCATCGGGCGTTTCCATGTAGTCCGTCAGTGCTTGCTTCTCGTCATAGTCGATGGCTTGATATAGCTCCTTTCGCTGCTCATCCGTCAAACCATCCTCGGATGCTTCTCCGGACTCGACAGGTTGTGAAGCTCCACCGCCCCATGCCCAAGAAAGCCAACCCCCACCTTTGGCCTTGCTCGCAGCCGCGTGCTCCTGCTGCTTCTGGACTTCCGCTCGCTTGCGATTGGCACGTTCTTTCTTCAACTGCGACTTTGCTATTGAGCGATAGAAACGAATATCTTCGTACGACAGCTTTTCTTCCAAGGCATTCAGATTGTTTGTTTCCTGGGCAAATCAATAGGTTAAGTATGTTTCCACGTCCATTCATACGTTTGATGCGCACCGTGACGTTCAACGGTGGCCCATCCTGCTTCCTCTTGAACAACTCGACATATTTATGGCGATCATCTCTTCTCTCCCTTAGATAGTCCCACGTCCACTTTTTATTTTTCTCATGAATCTCCCGTAGAATTGAATCGCCCGCGAACTTGAGCAACGCCTTTGCCCTATTCTCCTTCAACTGTTCTTCCGAAGGCTTATACTTTCTATACTGGGCTTGCCGCACATAGAAGTGATACATGTCAATCATGGAGATAGCATCGCGATATTGCTCATCATCAACGACAAAGCCGAGCTCGTCGAAAAGAACTTGGGCGTCGAACCGTGGAGTTTGATTGTCAATTTTGTGGTGGATGATTATTCGGGCTTCACCCGTGACGGGGCGCAAGATATATTGATGTTTGGGAGTGTGACTTCCCCTTGCGATCTAGTAATACCCAATTAGACCTGATGTCGTCATCAGTGGTCATAGTGAGCAGAGACTCACAAGTGATCGGAAGGTTTCGATAGACTCATCAACCTGCAGTCCTGATATTGACTCGGCATCGGTGTTGAAGTAAAGAGCTAGTGATTCAAGCTTTCCGAGCTACAAAGGGACATTTAGATTAAAGAACACGTCAAGAATGAGTGCCTTACCTTGTGGATAGCCCCCGCACTACTTTGGATAAATGTTGGTTTCCACTCTCCATCGGTCGTTTGAGCGCTGAACTCTCGAAGGGTGACTCCAGCAGCGAAAGGATGGTCAGGGACACTTAGTTTGTCTTCGTAACGAATATGCACATTTCGGACGGTGATCTGGAGGTTATTGATGACTTTGTTTGTTATTGAATCATTCACCGCCTTCTGCTTTTGATCATCCTCTGAAGAAGGCATGTCCATTTTCGAACGAGATTGTATCAGCTCAGCGCTGGAAAGTCGTTCTTGCTTGGCTGCCTGAGCTCGCCGCTCATCTTCTTCAAGGTCTACTTTGCTTTCGGATGCGGGTACCACTAGAAGGTAGAGATCTTCTATTGTCACTTCCACTGGTCGACTCCCCAGGTAGAAGAAGGGTATCTTCATATCCAATCGACCCAAATTGCCTAGCATCGACCCGAGGGTGTGAATTCCTACCAAATTCTGAATGTATTGTGATGACCCCACCTTCAATCACATCAACAGGTAACCTGAACTTGTCCAATGCCCCCTTCTTAATCCTCAGGTTTCGGAAAGTGACGACACCTATGATTAGCAAATGACTGAGCAAGCCTTTCATGGAGTGGTCTGCATTAGAATCTTTCCTTACCTTCCATGACATTGCCGAAATCAAGTTTGTTGCTATCAAAATTCTCCACATACGGTTTTATGAAATGATCCAGGTACTGGAGAACCACATATCTAGTCAGTAAAAGAGTTCCAACAACACTGACTAGGGTGTCTGTCTTACAGTTGCAACGAGCTCCCTCGCTGCCTTGCCTAGCCAGTACGCCATCTTGAGTGATGGAGCGGAGCGAAAGGGTAGCGGTGATTGTGGTTGTTGAAATTGAAAATGTCGATCCTCAAAAGAACTATTGGGGTCTAGCCAATTCGGAAGACGTCATAGACCAACTTTGGCGGAAATAAATAAGGGAAGTTCAACTCGACGTGCGAAACAAGGATTAGCACCCTGATTATCGGAGTGAGTGGAGCATGACTGGCATGACGGGAGCATGAGTGATATTCATTATAAACTGATCATGAAATACAGCTCTTCCGACAGCGATACTATAGCCCGTTTACTACATCCAGAATTTGAGTCATGAGAAGAGTAGCGTAGAATACAGAGAAATAGAGTGACGAGGTGAAAGTGAATGGAGAGTTTCATGTTGATTTCGTAGGCCACATGTTATATCTCAATTGGCCTGCTCGTAGCAGTTCGTTTTTGGATATCGGACGCGCTCGAGGAGTCCCTATCAGCTATGAAATTCACATAGAATGGTTAGAATACAAAGTTAGATCATCACGGTAATAAGTAATAAATACCTTTTTCGTTATCGGGAATCACAGTAGCATCTTCGGTTTCCTCTTCCCCGTTAAGTTGTTCGAGTGTGAGACCCTCTGTTTCAGGATTAATGTATCAGAAATCAGGAGAAGGCTGAAAGGATTAGTGGACTCACTTGTCTCGGGTACCAGGAAAGTGGAGAAAATTCCAGTCAACATAAAGAGAGCAAAGATCTCCAGACTGAGAAGTAGCGATGTTAGCAATCGTAAACAAGGCAGCGTTTATATCGTAAGAGAACTTACATGTGCTTGATGAACTTGCCCTTCCCACCAATATCCTTCAGTCGGGCGAATCCGACTTGGGCAACTATAGCACCGAGCTTGCCGGATGCAGCAGAGATACCATGGGAGGTCGACCTGTACCTTGTTGGGAAGACTTCTCCTGGGATGATGAAAGTCGTGGTATTTGGACCGAAGTTCTGGAAGAAGTTGGCAAGGCAGTAAAGGAAGACGAAGGCGCCTTTGCTGTGGTCGAGGATTGCGTCATAAGCGAAGCCCATCACGATGAAGATGCCAGTAAGTAGCACGAAGCCCATAAGCTGTGGAGGGTGGTTAACATTGAGGATTTAGCTCCCTAGGCGAGAATAGCGTGCGTACCTGAATTGGTTTGCGTCCCCAGCTGTCAATGACAAAGAAGGAAGCCCAGTAACCTGGAATCAAGCCAGCAACGCTGATACTGTGAACCGAAAAAAAGAAAAGGTCGAACGTCAGTCAAGATAACGGGCGAACAGACGCGATGAAGGCCACGGACATGATATTTCCAACGGCTTGATTGTAGAGACCATCGTAGATCTTTTGCTGAGGATTTGTGCTACACATAATTCTTAGTTATTATTTCGGATGCGATATTAATTTCAACAACAAACTCACGCATGAGAAGAGCCAAAACCAATCGCACCCAAAATGATCGATGAATTGAGACCCAGGCCGTAAAAGGCGATGTCCAACGCGAACCACGACCACGCACAACCGAACAGCACCTTGAAGTTGACCCATCTGCCGTAATGAGCAAGGAAGTCCCTTCTGGATGCCTTGGGAACGTCGACACGTTCGACGACACGGTCCTCAATTCTCTCGAATTTACCTGTTCAATCGAGATTCCTTGAGCAGACGGCTAACATTAATATTTAAGGATCATACCAGTCTTTACGAAGTCGGCGTCCTGTGCAGCTTGCTCCAAGTTCCTCTCGATATCCATAGTGTAGCGAGGCGTTTCAGGGATGGTCAGGCGGTAGTATAAGGCAATAGTTCCTGGTACCATTCCCAATCCGATGATAATTCTCCACATGTAGTCAATGTGATGGACGTCAGGGTATTTCAAGATCTGATCCTTGAATGCGACCGTAACAACGAGTGCAACAACTAAGAAATCCGAGGGTAAGGTTAATGGCTTCCGGTTTTGGATATAACACACTTACTAGCAGCAGTAAGATTACCAAATCCTTGCATAGCAAATACGGCATTCATCATTCTTCCGCGGTAGCGAGTTGTCGCAAATTCCGAAGTAATGATAGCGGAGAGGGGGTAGTCACCACTAGATAGACACCTTTTTGAGTCTTCGCTCTAGATAGAAATTGATTTTTGACACTCACCCAATACCAATACCCATCAAGAATCTCCAGACAATCAGAACACCAAAGATGTTGGCGCCTGGACCTCGTCCTGCTATAGCCTGACCGAATGTAGCGACAAGAACTGATATTTCGCAGGAACATCAGCTAACTAATTCTACTCCGATAGAAAGAACGCTTACTGAGCATCAGCTCCACGCCGTACATCTTCTTTCGGCCAACGACATCCGCCAACCAACCGAAAAGAAGCTGCCCGACAAGCGTTCCGACCTTATTACCCAATAATTAAGCCATGCTCCCCGCAGCTAGGGAAGCGCATAAGCTTACCGGAGTGGCAACCTTCAACCCGAGTTCCTGGTTTGGCGTCAATGTGCCACCTAAAAGGGTAAAATGAGCAACGGTTGGGCTGAAAGTTGCCAAATTAATCGCCAACCTTTTGAGTAAATTTGCCCAATCATAGCGGCACACATGTTGATGGCAAAAATATCGTACGCATCTGTGTGGACGTTGGGTGTAAGACAATAAGGTCACAGGAACGCTGGCAATGTACTCACCGGTGAAGAATCCGACACCGGCAACTTTTGACCACGACGAGATCGAGAAATGAGATTAGTTCAATATGTTTTGGCCATAGCCAGGCAAGCGAAGGAAGCAACGCACTCAATACAGCTAATGAGAGCCCAGCCAAGGAAGGGTTGGTGTCAGTTATGGGTTCTGCCAAGACAATCTTTGCATGCACGTTCGTGACGACACTCACTCTTGACATGGTACCACCTATCAGATTGCGCCAAAACGCCAAGCACAACTGTCAGTTCCAGAATGCCCAGCACTGAAGAAGCCCTTGGCAGGCAACACAGGACTCACGAGAAATTAGCGTTATCGACTTCTGCTAACGCTGCTCTCCGTCTAGCAGCAGCAGAGACGGGCTTTCTCTCATTTTCAAAAGACATTTCGTACGGATAAACGAAAGCGAGTGGAGAAGGGGAATGTCCTAATCGATTACGATTGAAGCAGAATTTAAAGGGCGAGTCTTGCCGTGAGTGGAGTTGCAAATGGCTGAGCAGGCTGACACTCTTGCCGGAACCTGAGAGGCCTAGGGGATCCAATTACCACACGTATCACCACAATCAGAAGAGCCTACCCAACACAATCTCAAATCTTCTGCTTCGGAAACCGTTTCCGACAATCCCACATGGAGAGAATTGGACCAGGATCCAACGTGAACGCTATTCTTAGCGAAGGAATGCGAAGATTGAAATTTCTTGGAATAACTCGCATTCCGGTTGGGGGGTTGACCAGTGATAGTACGAACGTGCGTTGGCGAATATTGCTCATGCGGGTCCGGTTACGTGGAATACGCACGGTTCAGGCACAGTCCGGTTTTCGCCCTTCGTCATTGGTGACCATGGATCAAACTCAAAACGTGTGATTTCCTCCCAAATGGCTATTGGAGCTGACATACATAGTCAGGTACAAGCTACAGACCACCTTTATTGAGCAAGTGGAGTCCAGCGGTCTTTTCCGCTCTGAGCATTGAATTCACCGAGGCACACGACCATTCTTCGATGACTTGGATGTCCGTGTGAAATTACATATTTGTCTGCTTCGATTAGATCTGATAAGTTCCGCTCGAAAGAGCTTGGCATGATCGTCGGCGATAGTAGCAAAGTCTGGGGTTGTCAAGACGTACAAATCGTGACCAGGAAGATATCGGCATTA
>WSUA01000180.1:0-35121 GCA_019633455.1 Tulasnella sp. 419 | reverse complement strand
ATAACGACGCGGGACACATTGGATGCAGGTGCTATTGCGGGTGCTGTAGTAAGAGGCATGGATGTTGAAGAGGATACAACGATGGGGATCATTTTAGCCCCTGTAGTGATTGATATCAGGTGGCTCGAGAATAACTGTTGGAGTATTGGCGGTAGATTGCCTTGATCGATGAGTACCCAACGTTACGGATACACGGAGGTTAGCAATTTTCTCCTTCAAAAACTGTTAAACAGCTTTTTGACGTCAACTTACAGCTGTATTGGATAAGGTCGGGATGTGATCAACGGGTATGCGTTGTAACAAACAAGGAGTTAATTTCCGCGTCGAATTAGATATGAGTTCTGAGATAAAATACCTATACAACGTAACGTTGCAATATTAGAGGGACCCATTGAGATCCCATCAACCACAAAAAACAAACGATTCATTTGGATGACGTCGATGATCGGCCCGAAAAAACCTGCTCACGTGACGGAATCCTTAACATTTTCATTTCGACTGGTGTTTTCCCATCTATCTGTCTTTCGTCAATGCTCATACGCCTTGGAGCAACAAAATCCATAGCCTCACCCTCTCTCCGCTGTCATGCTCCTGTTCGTTCAATAAGAAATTTACCTCGTTTTCTACGTCAACCACAAAATACGCAAACTCCACTTTCTCGGTCTCAAAAATGGACCCGCAGGGTTGCGTATGCCGCGGCGTTGTCTGCTACAGCTGTAGTGACGTACAACACGTATGAGCCATTTAGGCATACAGTATTGGCTGCAGATCGCATAGGAAGAGTAGTTTGGGCAGTATCACTAGGTGTGGTCGACTACAAACGCACCTTCAGCAAAATCTATGAGGACGATGAAGCCATGCTAAATGCATACTCTGCATGCCATAAGCGGAGTGCCGAGCGACTACTAATAGCTCTACAAACCAATGGCGGGATTTTTATTAAGCTCGTGAGTCTTCACTACCTAATAGTTACCCGCTCAGCTAATCCCAGTTGGCAGGGACAACACATCAGCTCCGTAAATCTCCTTCCTTGGGAGTGGACATCCACGATGCGCCCCTTGCAAGACCAGTGCTTCCCAACACCCATGGAAGCAATAGAGGCCATGTATATTGCTGACACAGGGAGGTCGATCGAGGAGCAGTTTTCCTACTTCGATCCGGAACCCATCGGAGTGGCGTCATTGGCTCAAGTACATATAGCCCATGACAGAGAAACCGGAAAAAAGGTGGCTGTCAAGCTCCAGGTGGGTTTCGGCATTCCCCCGTGCCTTTGTGTAATTCTGATTTATCTTTGTCAGCATCCTCATCTTGAAGAATTCGCGGAAATAGAGTGCGTACTCGCTGCGAAACGTTTATAGTATCATACTCACACGTTATATCAATAGCATGAAGACAGCGACCACATGTCTGGCATGGGTCAAGGCCATTTTCCCTGAATTCGAGTTTACTTGGTTAGGAGAAGAAATGCGCAAAAATTTGCCTCTCGAAATGGACTTCTGCAATGAAGCAGCTAATGCCGCGAGAGCTATGAATGACTTCTCTGGACATCTCTGGACAACGTTGTACATCCCTGAAGTGTTTCGCGTGACGAAGAGGACCATGGTGATGGAGTTCATCGAGGGAGGCAGAGTTGACGACTTGGAGTATTTAAACAAATGTGCGTACCAACACCTCCTATGATTCAAAGTATACTCGAGCTTCTATGCACAGACCATATCGACAGGAACGCCGTTTCGAGGGAGCTAACCAAAATATTCTCGGAAATGGTGTATATCAACGGCTGTAAGTGTTCTATTACCTCGCAAACTGTCTGTGAACTTAGATTTCTCGAAGTCTTTCACGCCGACCCTCACGCCGGCAACTTACTCATTAGGCCAGCGCCACCTTCCTCGCGGAGTAGATATAATTTTGAGATAGCCTTGCTGGATCATGGGTGGGTGAACTGGTTGCTGTATCATAACCCTAACTGAATTGTTTTACCTCAGCCTTTATTTCGATATAGATGATGAACTACGGTATCTTTGTTTCCCGACTATAATCATGTCTCGACACCTCGGCTGATCTGCTCCCTGTAGAATAAATTATGCGCATTTATGGCTCAGCTTGATCGCTAGCCCATCGGCCAAAACTAATGCAGACCGACGAAAATACGCCCAACTGGTCGGTAACATCAGCCCTGAGATGTATCCAGTCTTCGAGTCAGCCATTACGGTAAGTAGCATCATTCTCTCGTGTGACCTCTTAGAGAGAAGAATTTATTTTCCGCAGGGACGAGCCAACCTTAAAGCATTAGAAGATGCCCCGGATACAACTAGTCTTGGCTTCAAGCGTGCAGGAAGCTTGATAGACACCTTACAACAGAGTGAAGAGGAGCTTGAGGCTATCCGACGGGCTCTCGTACAAAAGGATGGATTATTGCCGATGTTATTTGCATTACTAAGGAGAATGCCAAGAAGGGTGTTGATGATCCTGAAGCTCAATGATCTGACACGGTACGGGTATCTAGCTTACTATCGCTTCCTTGTCACTTACGAGGTTGGTCTTGATAAACAGGAATCTCGACAACTCACTTGCGACAACCCATCCACGTTCTCGTATTTTCTTGATAATCGCACGCTACTGCGCACTCGCGGTGTGGCTAGACGAGCGCAAGGCGATATTCGATGAGTGGAGATTCACAGGTCCTACGTGGTCGTCCCTCGGTAGCTACTTCTCAAAATGGTGGAGCTTCCATAAACTCAATGATGGGATAAGGCTCGTAGAGTTTGCAATGGATACGCAGGCTCAAATCGTCATGATGGGAGCTTGGTTACGGGGTTTGTGGCGACGAGGTTTCGTTGGCGCATCACGAGCTGCGGCTGGACTGGAAGTGTAGCCTACTGAGGCATTTATTACTAGATAAATGCATTGATCTCACCACGGGTGTCGTAGATGATGTTAAGCTATCGATTCTCAAAGGCATCCATCAGAATATTCGCACTACATCGGAGGAACAGGTATAGTACATAACACAGGCTAAATGATACTGCAACTAGATATTAATACAGTATGGTGAATAATGGCGATACGAACTATGAAGGATTGTGCCAAACATTGTGCGCTTGATGCAATGAAATCCTTGTCTGGATAGGAGAATCGAATGAATGAGTATATCCTGTTTCCCATTCGTGACTGGGGGAAAATTCCATTGCTTCTTCATCTTCATCTTCATCAATCTCCTTTATAGATTTCGACTTATCGGGTTCTGGAGGAAGGTGGGTTACCGAGAACTTAGGTGGACCTCGGTGATCGAGCGAAGATGATGATCCATCCGAGATCGCGCTGACACCTGACGTGGATCTTGGACGCATTGAACTGTGGGAGCCTTTGAATGAAAAAGGTGACCTAGTAATTTCCAAGCGATCAGACTTGGAAGGTTCTTCTGCCCGGTCTGTGGAGTTATTGGCCACTCGAAAGTGAGAAGTGGGCTTGGAGTCAAGAGGCAATTCTCCATCGGATTGATTGAGAGTGCGCAAGACCTCGGGGTTGTTTGAAGTGAATCCCCCGTTTGTAGGTTCCGCCACTCTCTTGGGAGTAAAAAACCTTAGTTTGCGACCACAAATTCGGCTGCTGGCTGCATTATATTCAGTACCTGGATATTCAGTTGATTGATTCTCTGCATCCACTGCCCTTGAGCGGCTCTTGATTCCCCAAGCCTCTAGCACGTCGGACTGGGAGGCAAAAACGCAGAATGTTGCGAGATATACTAGAATTTCTATTGAGTAACCTGAAACAACGCGTTCCTAGACTTACTAACCTGTTGACGCAATGATATCGCAGATTTCCAATGACCAGTTCATGGCGGCCGCGATCACACTTAGTCTGTCTCTCAACATTTAGCATGACAACATTATAACGGAAGCGCTGTCTCACTTACACCATCATCCCTAGAATGAAACAGGAGAACACACAAATCCGAATGAAGAGGGCGCAGTCGATCTCGCCGATTTCTGCGGGCCTGAACCTGTTGGACCTCCTATACCGTTTGTAAACGATGATAATGGCCCACCCTATCAACATAGCTTTCAGGATTACCGCTTCAGAATTTTTGACAAGAACTCACCTTGAGCACAACACGTAATAAATAAAATGACTGCAGTTGAGACACCTGACAAGATCCCCAGGGATCGTTTGGCAGAAGTACAGTATAACGTGTACCGATAGACCTCGTTATGTCCTATTCCAGCCGAAATGCCGGCAATAACCACCCACACAAGATAAGGTGCAAGTAACAACTGTTCGAATGATTAAAATCAGGATGTATTGCAAAGGGCGTCCTTCGCTCACTATAGCGGTGGTTGTCTTCTCATGTGTAAAAGTCAACGTGCGTTGCTTGTCCAGTGACCACGCCATATGCCACACTTTGAGAACAAAGCCTAAGGTGGAAGTTGCCAACGCAGGAGGTCCACCAAACATGAGGGCTGCTTGGGCTTGGCACAATACCCGAGGTGGTTCAGGTCCAGTAAGTCTTCGAGTGAATAAGCTTGTCGGATAGCGGCTAAATTTAGCGACTGGTCGGAGAGAGTGAAAGAATTTTCGCTCACAGCAGGCATGCTATAATGACGAAGGCAGTGCTGAGCACCGTGAAATTAGTGATGGTGCTATGTCGCCGTACATTAGTGAAAGGCAAAAGGAAGGTAATGGTCAAGAGTGGCAGCTTTTCGTATACGACCCGATTAGTTACAGAAAAAGCCAAGTTCTTCTAGTCACTTACTGTGACAAGTCCTATCAACTGTAATGTGAAGTATGCAATGACGATAGCATTGGCCATATGCTTTGGTTGTCAAATGTTCGAACAAGATATCCCTCCGTGCAACAGAGCTCAACGTCCTCACAGCCAGCTGTTTCAATTGCTTTGCATCTGCTAACAATGGTCAATAAGCTGCTCTCAGGAGCGGTCCACGAATGTGCGGGGGGTTTCAGCAATCATCGCTGTCCACTCGCAAGCAGTTTTTTTATACGCATGCATCGATCTTGGCACCCTGAAGATTGTTGCTGATATGAATTCATAAATTGCGTTGATATTCAGTAACCTTACCCTGTCCGGCACCTTGGATCACGTTTGAAGTCTGATCAAAATTGCTTCGATGTGGTAAGGACCACAAGGTGCCGGGAATACCCCGTACTAGAACGCCGAACAACCAACCTGTAGGCCTGTTCAAATATGGCTAGCTCGGGAGTGATCCGCCAAGAACGTTGTTAGCAAAAAATTCCGAGAGTCTATATACGAATACAATCCAGCCTGATAGAACGAAGGTGATCGAGGCTGATATCTATATAATGCAGGACAATGGGTGTTGACCGGTGGCTTTCCAGAAACCTCCTTGAAACTCTTTACGACGAAGTCGCGCGCTTGTGTCTCGTAATCAACAGGGGTAGCTGAGTCCCACGGCTCCATTGCCCCCGAACGTATGGACGCGTTAGTACGCTGTGAACGAAGCATCAGGAACCATCGGGATTTTATTTTGCCTGAGTGGACGCACACGTTCTGAGCATAAATCTCCAGATCCGGAACAATGCCGAATTCGAATGCAGGGACAAGCACCGAGAGAAATACTTTCATCCTAGAGAAAGAGGGAAAGAGTTGCGTGTCATGTGGTGATCCTTACGAGCTAACCCCTATCACGTACTCGATAATGGAAAAACGCATCCCAATGCATGACTATCACGAATTCAGTAAGGGCTTCAGGGCATCCCGAGATGGCCAATAATACTTACCCTAGGTCCGGCTGAGAATGTCATGATGTTCGACCACAAGCCAGGTTGTTTCGAAACCGCGTCCGGGAGGTTGAGCCATCTGTCAGGCCTGAAAAATAGGCTCCGCATGAGTTTAACTCAATAGACGTCAACTAGACTTACTTGAACTCCCAAGCATCCTCCCCCCATATACTTTTGTCTAGATTGAACGCCTCGAAAGAAACGTGAACGAATTGTCCCTTTTGAATAGGAATGCCCGCAACTGTGGTCCCATCCTTCATTTTGATTGGCTCAGATGTTGGAATAAGATCGTCCTTTAGTGCACACCGCATGGAAGAATGAATGGGAGGGCAGACCCGTAAGGACTCTCTGATCACTCTATCCAGAAACGGGAGATTGTCGATGGTGGAATACTCCGCATTAAGATCTACATCTTGATCCGCAGTTTCTGGTAGTGCATTCGTGATCTCTTCCCTCAAGCGAACCTGAATATCCGGGTTCTTGGCAAGAAGGTGAAGGGTCCATGCCATAGCCAAAGATGTTGTATCAGATCCAGCGAAGAAAAATGTATTGATTTGATCCATAACATCTTGATCGGTGATACGCTGGGACTCGGGGACGTTGGAGAGATTCGATTTTACTAGAAGGGTTGTCGCAAGTTATGTTAAACAGGGAAGCTTTTGAGGGTGATATTGAACGTACTCATAAGGCCAAGAAGGTCTTTGGTTGCCGAAGCATCGGCTTTTCCTTCTAGGAATTCTTGCTTCTTACGCCGTAGAAGCTCGCCGCTGACGCGATATATGATCTCGTGACTTTGTCGCACTGTTTTAACAGCCTTACTGGGCTAATTGAAAAACTGTCAGTTGCTTTGTACCCTGACACCGCAAGAAAAAAAAAAACAAACCATGACCCAATCAATTGGTGGAAACAACACTGTGGCCAATGAGCGAAGTGGTTGGTCATTTTGGTTAATCACAACATCGAACATATTCTTGTAGGCAAGATAAACCTCGTTGTTCTCATTTTCTATTGCGTTGAACTCATAATCGAAACCTGCGATATCAAATATCAGCATATAGCCATGATCGAATGATTGAGCAACAAAGAACCTGTAAGGCCAATGACATCAAAGCTCGCTCGGTTCATCCAATGGGCAACGTCCAGTGTTGATACGTCTTTGGATTCATCAATTAATCTCAACCACCGGTTCTTGAGCTGGGAAAATAAGTCCTATTACAATTTGGGCCAAAAGGAATCACTTACTTCAATAGCTTTTGAGTTGAAAATTGGAACAAATCTACGCATGTTCTGCGGGGAAAATGCCGGGTTCATGACCTTGCGCTATGGCAATTATAACTCGTTAGTGAGCTTGACTAGAATATGGAAATGATAACCATACCTGTTTCTTATGATGCATCCCTGAGGCACAGTAAATCAGCTTGTTATCAACGTGTAAACCCCATGACACTCCAAATACCTTCTGATGATAACAAACCTTAAAAGAGAACCAGTTATATTCACGGTTGACCATTTTCAGCACGAAGAAACATACCATTGCCAATCAAGTTGCTGATTACACGTTGAGATTGCCAGGGTTTTTCGTAAAGGGCCACGTTACTGAGAATATGCGTGATAGCACGGGGATCGAGGGTAACTAGGCGATCATCGAACTAAGATCTGTTTGTTAGAAGAGATAACCTGCTATGTCTTTGTATTGTCACTGACGTATCCAAAACCTCTGATGCGGAACGATTTCCCGTAGGCTTTCATGTACTTTTCATGAATGCTCGGAGAAGATGTCGGACTGAAAAATAGTGTTAGCGAGGAGTGATTAAAAACATCCGTAGCAAATTACTGTACCTAAGGATGAGTCTGAGATGAGAAGTCATCCATCCCGGCGCTGGAGGTCCAGGAAGGCGACCCAGGGGTGAGCGTATTGGATCCAAAACGAACGTCACGAAAAATCGATAAAGGCCATATGCCAACCCTAATGCCGGAAGCAACAGGATGAGAGATGGCATTTTTACTCTGAAATCAGTGGTTGTACGATCTGCACGGCTCTGCCAGCACAGTAGAGGTGGTTGATTCTCTTGCAAACGATGTCTGTCGCCACCAACGAGCAAAGTGTCTCATCTTCCCTTTGTCAAGAAGCCGTGTTGAACCCGATCAGCCCAAATTCATCATCAAGGTTCCGTACTCTGTATACAACAAAGTCACGTGATTTTGTCCCACACTAGCGGCGATTTTCGGAATGTCCGTTCAGGAAAAAAGCCGGGTTCGGTGATTATTCGACAGACGACGGACCAGACGTCAAGCGCAATGTTTTCTTTAACTTTCTCAAATCGGACTAGGACGACTCTCTTAAGCAGGGTTTGTGACAATGTTCATCCTTCAGTTCTAGACATTACACCAGACTATGCCTTACACTCCGACACGGATAGTGAAGACACCAGCGCTTCGCGGATTGGGTATCTCGTTCGAAGAGGAGAGATATGAATCTGTTCTAGGTGAATTGCTTCAAGACACCAAAAGCATTGTTTTCTAATAATTTATGTATAGGTCCCACCACGAATGATCACGTACCGGCTAACTACCCGCTACACCATGGAGACCAACCCCGTTCATATCCACCATTCATACTTGGAACTCTTGAGCCACATCGAACTTCGTCCCCACTCCCTGGTTCTTCTCGTTCTTCAGTGTCAACACCAAGAATGATGACTAGTCCGCTCTCTTCTCCTTTGGCAGCTGGCGTCTTCCAACCATATATTGTTGGTACGACACAAGGGACGGAGAGGTCGCCAATGCCTGAGTATATACTGGTTAGCACAGCAGTTGGCGCAGTTGCCGGAATTATGGTGATTGGCCTCGGTGGAATTTTCATTTGGATTCTGATAAAGAGGCAATCACTTTCACCGAAAGCTTATTCAGCTCATCGTGAGCTGCGGAACAAGACTGGTCATACCTTAACACCCCGGCTAGTTCACAGTACGTCTCCGCCCCCTAACGAGGACGCTCCATCGCAAATGTACTGATAACACCATGTCCCTTTTAGTTCACGACCTCGACGATCTCGAGGCCCAGCAAAAGCACTGGCAGGCCTACCCACCAAAGTTGATCTTGAGCGCGTCGCCGCAGCTTTCTGCGCGTAACCAATTCCCCAATCACTACTCCACCATTACCAGCATGGTTTCTCAGCATAAGCTGAAGTCAGGCTCAAGACCACGCTCAGCGTCGCTGCCTATTGCTATGTCCTCGGGTCTGTCATCGTCCTCTTGGGTACATGATAGCCACGCACCGGCTTCGCTGGACATCCAGGAGAAACATTCTCGAACCTCTTGCGACTCAGTGTCGAGCTCGACCGAAACTCAGTCAAGTCGGAGTGCTACTATATCATTCAGTAAAACGGAAGACTCGATGACAAGCCATTCTGCCTGCTCATCCAATTCTGGAGGATCCTGTATCAATTTCCAGAAATCTTCGACCGCACAGTTATCGGCACACCGAACCTCGATATTTATGCATATGCGTAATGGCATGGTAGTAGAGCTCGATGGAGCTGCGCCTTTCATGGTTCTTAAGTTTCCGCCAGATGAAGCGACCAGTAGTTTAGTTGAAGAACTGGCTTACCTTCCAGAGGAATCTGCTTTATTTGGCTCAGTTTCCCGTGATATACCTGACAGGAAGTGGATATCGAGGATCAAGCCTGATTCTGTGGGTGATCTCCAGCCAACAGGCGATGTAGGAACTGAGGGGGGACAGCGGACAGGTAGAGATAAGAACATGTCGAGCTTCGCTGAAGAAACCAGGGTTACGGAAAGCAACGATGATGCTTCATTGCAACATCCATCCACCGAAGAAGGATCGCGAACGCCCTCAGAATCAGGGTTGACAACAGGCTCTCTGTCTACGAACAATTCATATGCCTCTATATGCTTTGCATCAACACTTCTCGTGGAAGAACAACTTCCTCCGCCTTCCATCTTGATATCAGCACCGACATTAGCTACACTTTCTGAAAGCACGGAAAATTCAGAAGACTTATTTCATGAAGTCAAGTTCAACACTGTAGCAGCAAGCTCCAGTTGGCAATCCGACGTTGGCAAGAACGAAGGGTTAGCGACCTTCGCGACCTTGATCTCCAACTCTACTGTGATCTCGGGGCCAACGCTACCTGACCAAGCTGAACAACTATTCAGCGAAGAACTCGGACTAAACTGGTTTGGACATGATTCCGTTGCTTCAGGTATCGATTCTCAATGTACCGCGGCTATGTTGTCTCGCGATGACGATCGATCGGTGGGCAACGATCACGAAAAGCTGTATGTTTCGCCTTTCGTCATCGGTGACGCCGATAGTGAAGATGAAGACTCGGCTGATGATAGAGAGGTGGATACCGTATTAGGCGTGGCAGGTTCCGTTGGAGTTGCCGTTATAGGGAATTAACCAATGATTGTTGCTCCAGATGTGTGGAAGTGATGGGGTAGAACGAAGATATGCAGTTAAGTAGGAGTCCGATTTGGAAGACACATCCCAATACTACTGTATTTTTATATTGTGTTTGTATGTACAGAATTGTTCATCCATAGATGGGTGCACAATATCCCATTCTCAACAGCAAATCATAAACAGAAACGGGTTTCCGTGTCGCACGTGGTTGTTCACCTGACGCGTGACGTCAGAGCCACTGTCACTCATTCAAATGCAGGCCATTCTGATCTCTTGCACATCAAAACCTATTCATCGACCACTACGATGCTATCTCGAACTGTCAGATATACTCTAAACTCTGGAAGAACGGCTATTTCACGCACCAGGGTGTTTGTACCTAAACCTGCTGTTCTTCGCTTCGCTCATCAGACGACCGGTCAAGCCCCGCAATCATCCAGAAAGCCTGTTGAGAGAAATCTCCCAGATGAATCCTCGCAGAGCCCTCATCTTCGCCATAAGTCGTCCCCAAATGAGCCCGACCATGGGCAAGGCGCGGCTTCTCCCAATCCCGAACTTCCATCGCACTCCGGAAGCGCAAAGTCTCCGGCATCGGAAGCCACACCTGACCTATATCTCAAAGATGATGGAAGCAGCAGCATGGGCTTAGGGACCGGTGGAATTACAGAGGACGAAGGCGCTGGAGATGTGGGACAGGGTACCGGTCACAAATACGTCGTCTCTGAAGCTCTCCCTTCCGAGAAGCATTATGATGTTCCTTCGGGAGCTTATCTCACCACGGATCCTTATGAGCCTCAACCACCAGCAGAAAAACCCAAGAAGGTCGAACATTCATCCACGTCGACAGACCCTGCCCATCCACTGCTGTCAAAGAAGGCATCAAGAGTAGAAGATGGGGTCGGCTCAAGTTCCGCCGTAAGACATGGAGACGCTCCGGGTAGAATGAAGCAGGGTGCAGGAGATGGAGTAGGCTTACAGGACCCTTCCAAAACTTCAGAGAACAAATTAGCCGACAGAAATCCAGGTCCTACTGCAGAGATGGGCAGACAAGGTATAGATGAAGCTTGGAAGCATAGGAAGTAACCAAAAGAGACGAGCCACATCGTACACCATGATCGTTTATATGTAATTTTAGCTCTTGATCAGATTATGAAGTGACAACAATGCATCAATTCGCATAAAAACCACAGAGCTGGGAAATCGAAACATGAAAGCACATGAAAGCAACAGACAACAAATTTAAGGATACAGTTCCGCCTCTAATCTTGCAATCGGCGCTCTTCGCTCTTGCCGATAGCATTAATGGTATCTTCCTCCTTATCATATTTGTGGAACAAGAACCAGAATACAATGCCCTGAGAGCGGAGAAACCATTAGGCTATGAGCTATCACGTGTATGAATGACGGATATGTGCTTACAGCGATGAACGCTGCACCAGCGCAGCCGACGTAGTTCCACATCACATAGGGATCTTCAGAGACTTTTACGAGAGCGAAGTTGAATACGTTGGAGAAAGCAGCTGGTGAAAGTGAGTATGCTATTAGCCACGCGATCTGCCTAGGATCAACACAAAATAACATACTTGTCAAGAAGAATATGGCGAAGACAACCGACTTCATTCGAGCTGGGGACTTGGTATCTGTTGGAGCGGTTCCCGTTCTCAGATGTACTTGTAGTGCGATCGCTTTCAATACTTACAGGCATACTCGAGTCCAGTTATAGAGGTGAATATCTCGGAGATACCGATCAGTATATAAGCTGGAGCTTGCACCCTACCCAATGTCGAGCATCAGAGGTCTGTTCAAGTCCGCGATCGAAAAAACGACATACCAGACGCTGATTGGGCTGACACCAAGTTCACAGTGGCCACCATACTTGCCACAGGGGTTAGTCTGATTGATCTTGTCTGGTGAAATATAGCGTCAATTGTCTGATGTGAGCACACTTAGACTATAGGACATACGTTGCAATACTGCGCAATAAACCATGGAGGCACTAGCAAAGAAGAATCCGAGAGCTTCAGAAGAGCCATCAGCAAACGTGTCCACCAAGGAAGCTTGGAGCTGCTTACTGATACGTTGAATGGGTTTGACCACGATGCCGAACCTGCGAAGGCCAGGATAGATGACATGATCCATAATGGGAATAATAATAATGATGGATAGTGGGTTCTTTATCGGTTGTGAGTCCCCACGTTACGGGTCTACGGAAATAATGTACATACCAAGTTGTTTAAGAGATCGTTAGGTGTTCCTTTCGTGGTCATATAGCTGCAAGGGGTATACAGGTCAGGACGGGGAATATAATCCAGATGTATGTGCACTCACGCAGCCTGGTTCGTTAGGTTATTGTTCATTTGGTTGTATGCAATCCAGCTGCAGGTGGAAGCATTAGTCGCTTGTACCATGGATACATTTAGAATCATATAGCACTGACTAAAATGGATAAAGCAAGAAGACTTTGCAGGCCCAGAGAGATCGCTTGATCTCGTCAACGAAATCGTTGTCCCAGTTGATGAGCGTCTTGCCAGCTGGTTTCTCTGCAATACCAGGTCGCGCGTTATCCCAATTTACTGGGGCCTTCCAGAACTTGAAGATGTTGAAGGCTACAACATCAAACGAAGATGAGCAAACTGTGCAGGTTTTGAGCCGCGGGAGATGACACTTACTCCATACACCACGATATGCCAACTTAATAACGTTGAATGCCTGAAGGAGAACGGATCCCTTTGGTGGAGTGCGAACGTAACGGTGATAGCCAGCCCACAAAACAATTGGCATCAACAAGTAGACGCTAAAGTGCCTGCATTAGCCACATAACGGGGCATGGTGGCACTAGATGCTTACATTGTTGGAATCAGGAATGCCAGCCAAAATCCAACTATTTTTTCTGCGTACACGGTTGCAATAGATCCAATGCTCCCAACGCTGAACGGATGCCAACAATCAGCCGCAGATATGAAGGCATATTGGCAAACGACACTTACTTGATCATGAAATAGAAGTACAAGAATATGCGCTGAACGGTCAGGTTGGAATCCACAATAACGCGTTCACCGTTCTTCTTGGTTTTGATCCATTGCCTAAATCCAATATGAGGAGATACCCTAACCGATAAGTCAATGGTTCGCTTACCCAGACTTAGTGTACTGCTCCGCAACCAACTGTAATAGTGATGATAAGACACAACTCTCTATCGATTGACGAGAAATTATGGCTCACCGGCGACACATTCGCCTTCACACCACCAGTTCCTATGCCAATGATGACAAGGGATACCATGAATGCAGCGAAAGCACCGTCAGGGTTATTTTGAAGTAGAGAAGGGGTACAGATGGCTATAACAAATCATAATTAGAGAGGGCGTGAGATTTAATGACGAGGTCCTTTACCAGTTAGGAGAATGTGACCTATGCCAACAACAGCAGTAAACCAGCAAATGGCTTTGAACCGGCCAATGTACTGATCTGCAATGATCGCTCCGAAGACTGGCCTTCATTGCATAGTCAGATTACAGCTAAACAATTAGTGCGTAAGGCAGCCTTACATGATATAAGCCCAAACTGAATCGTGAATTTACATTAGTGCAGTCCATAATCTGACCCCAGAGAAACGTTACTCACAACTGAAAAACGTCGTTACCGCGACCTGGGTGGACGTCCCTTGGTTCAAAGCACCCGCAGGTTCTTCAGATCCTTTGGGAGTGGCACCAGTGCCAGGGCCTCCTTCAGGAAGTGGATTCCGAATGAAATTGGCAAATGGCTAAATTGCAGCTCATGAACTTATGGAATACATGTAATGATGGAAATCAGAAGACTTACACCCGTTGTCCCGTAGTAGGATAGACGTTCAGCGAATTCAATGATGACGATGAGAAGTGCACCAATAGGGATCTTATCCGATACTCGGCGGAGTGTATGAAGCTAGAAATATCTATTGTCAGTCGAAGTTTTGTTTCTTAAATCAGTGTTCTCTGACCTCCTCCTCCGTAGGTATTTCATAACCATCTTCATTGTACTGTCGCTCACTCGAGAATGTGCCTTCGTAATACGCATTCTCGTGAAGCTTCCCGCTCATTGGATCATGAATCGAATGCACATGGTCCGGATGGACGGAATCCTAGAATTCCCATTAGAAAGAAATTGACCAGCAAAGCATTAAAGATCTTACCTTGAGATCCTTGATTTCTGCTTCGTAGGCGACTGTGACAGCGGCTTTTTCTGACCACTTAGATGTTAGATGAGGTGTCTTACGGCAGGATGATTAGTGTTCTCACCGTCGAGGGCCATATCGTGACTGGGGCAGGACAATCCTAGCTTCGAAACGGAAACGATCCAAGAAGTCTTTATAGCGATTGCGATACCAAATCCGCTTAGAGGAGTTGGGATGTGGGTCTCCATCCTCTAGGCACATGTGGGTGCAGAAGTTGGCGAAGTCAAGCCCCATGTGCTTCATGTGGAACACCTTCGTTCGCCCGCACCATAAAGCCGGTACTTAAAAAATATGTCCAGTTAAATTGTTATAGTTTCCAGTTTGACAATCCCCTGGTCAAGATCCGTCAGGGGTTCTTCGCTTGTCGGAGGGTAGTTGAAGGCAGATGTTTCCTTTTTGGGTTGGAACCCACCTGTGGTGTTCTTGGGTCCCACATGCACCCAACATTTCCTCCCGGTATCAGAAGATCACGGTGTTGCAAGAAGTGACGAAGTGCCCCACACGTCAAATTGTCAAAAGATCATGCACACCAAAGTGTTCCTTGGTCGTTGCGCATGCTGAACTATGAGGAATCACACTTTTAAGGCAATTACGACACTCCGAGTCGAAGTGTTGACATCGGCGACTCCAGCTTCATACCACCACATAGCAAATGGCCTGGGGCCTGTGGGTGAGCTTGAACATTTATGGCGTAGAGTGGATGGGAGCACTGTAGAGAGTAAAGAGGAAAGAGGCTGCAACATGTGGTGGGTTAGTACGGTATTCAATGCCGAGGTCACGACATTTTGGTGTTTGTTGGTCTAATTGTTTGTTGATCTCATCTACGTATTCGAGTAACTTACCGGTAGACAACCGGCAGACACCAGATATTCAACAACCCGAGAGGGAACTCACGTAGATGAGCAAGTCTTCGCTGTCAAGATTGAGTGTGACAGAGTTGATTCCGGGGTCAAGGTTAGACGCATCGCACTGTTACTCTAACAAATGCAAATACGCTAAATTACCTGGCCCACTCAAGGAACTCTTCGACCATCGCCCTTGAACCAAGTGAGTGGATCAGTACCTGACTATCTTGAGAACTGAGCTTCTCAAATAATGGGCATGCTTCAGCCGGAAACACCCAGTGTACCGTCATCACCTCAACTGATAGCGAGTTCTCGGATGATGTATCTGCTCTGCCAGGCATTGGAGATACATTACATCGGATAAAGTACCTCCCGTTTGAAAATCATTCCTATAAACGATCATTGAGTCTGGAGAAAGTCTCGAAGCGAAAGCGTCATCACCCTAGGTCGCTAAAGAATGAATTGGTTGTCAATGATCCTCATGAGCCAAGGGCACGCACTCGCCACATCCCGGACATCGACTCAGGTTGCGGTATAATCAATTCACCGCATCCAATCTCAGTGTCGCGCTTTGTGGGTTAATTCCTATGACAATGTCATTCGGCTATCCTGATGAATTGATGACATTATCCGAAGAGTCGACCACCCGCCTGGTTGATCACTTCAATTAAACGCCTCCCTCATGATCACCCGCTTCACAGGTGCTCCTCTCCAGCCAGGATTCCAGAATACGAATCAAGCTCAGCATGTCCTTCCCCCGTTCGGGCAGCCTCAAAGCAAACCAGCTCTCACTTCCCTCATACCACCACCAAATGGCCTCTACCAAGCAATGCAACCGTCGAAGATTCTGATGTAGTACAAAGCTCGAAGTTGGATGTCGTCACGAAGAATGATTTCTACTTACAACCGCAGGACTATGCCGAGATGCTTGCTTCAGAACTTCCTTTCAGTTCTCCAGGTCTTCTTCAACGTCGTTGTGAGCCTCAAGATATCCCAAAGAAGAATACTGATGCAACCAATTTCTATGAAAAGCAGCAAAAGAGGTGGTTGGTAGAGAGCGCTGCACCTGATCTTAATTCCTCGAATGGTATCATTTCACTCCAGCAATCCGAGTCCCTTCCACCGCCCCATATTTTCCAGCCGATACCACGACATGCTACCATCCCATCATTCCTAGCTGACTTTGACCATGCTACCTTATGGGCAGAAAACCAAATCGATCTGGAACCGGTAAGCTTGTCTTGGCCCAGACCATTTGTTGAGCAGACGGAAAGAATGATCTCCTTTTTTCAGGCCAGTCCTACGTCGTGTATCTCATCACCCGTCCTCATCCATGATTCAACTTGGTGCAATGACCACGGGATGATGATCCCACTAGAAAGGCACAACATAATCGTTACCGAAAAACTGCAGGGACAAAATCGACCTGATCAAATCACCTCTTTAGCCAGCCTTAGCCACCTTCCAGACAGTAACTTCGCGGGGCGCGATATTCCAGAACCCCGGTTCAAGGATCGTTACCTCCAGAAGCTTATCGACCTCGCAGAATCACAGTCTACGAATCTTGATAGCTCCGAAGGTTTGTTTTACCCGTATTCAGCATCCCTTCAAACCGATCAAGTTGCATTGTCCCCAAAGGATAGCTTCGGTCACTTGAGCCAGTCACCTGAAGAATCCTTGCAATCCGACCTTAGCTTCACATCGATTCCTATCGTCTCCACATATTACTCAAGTTCCTGACGTGTCAAGCCTAACCAGTAAATCAAACAATGCAAGATATTCTATGATTGAAGTTTCAGAATAGATAATATGGTCGAGCAGTTGGGGCTCTTTCAGAAAGACGAAAATATGAATGGCAGGACTGACGACGAAACGTTTATGATAAACACTGTACTCTGCATACCCAAGATAATGACATAAATCCTCCGAAAACTACAACCTATTCAAGCTAAAGCGAAGCGAGCCATGATTCCTCACGTTCAGTCCAACGCCCTGGACCATTCATCAGATTGGGGTGCGATACTCGAATCCGGTGATGGCGAAACGGCGTGAGCATCTGTTGATATCAGCAATACGTTTTGGTCCACAGGGTCTTCTAGGACACTGTGTCGTCGTCTGATACGTCGTTGAGCACAAGTCAGCATCAGGTACTCCATGGCCTACTACCGACTCACTTTCTGAAATGAGATTCAATGACAGGTCCCGTTCGTCGTGCAGAATGGACCCGAGTTCCATGGCGTTTACTCGTGACCCGAACTTCTCCGAGCGATATCCGCACGAAAGAGTCACCCTGCTCATGGGCCCTTTTCACCCTTTGTTCCGCTAGTGCGATAGCATCATTAGTTGATAGTCCTTGCACGTAGATTTCACCTGTTTTCGCATCCAGACTATTTTGACGAGCTGAAAAAGCAAGGTTAGGTATAAGATAAGGCATGAAAAGTCCTCACCAACCTTTTGTTATCCGTTGTTCTGCTTCCTTATTAAGTGATTCGCTGAGCCCTTGAAAACGCTTAATCTCCCTATCAGCGAACATTATCAGACTTGCTATCTTATTGAAGCGATAGTCAAACATACCAGCCTAGCTGAAATGCTCGAGCACGATTTGACTGTGACCAGGCCCATTTTTGCTCTTCTTGCAATTTTCGCCTTTGCACTTCCGCCGCAGAGGCCCGCCTTCGTAACTCTAGTACCTCCCGCTCAAGTCCAATGCTACCACTGATGGGCTTCTGCATTTCTTCCCATTGGGATTGTACTGGTTCATCAGCAACGTTGTGATTGTTTCGGCGGGAAAGTTGGATGGATGGAGGATCTGGATCTGGAGCTCCAGCGATATGCGTTCGGCTTGAACGTCGCCTTCGGTGAGTTTTTTCGTCTATGGTACGTCTTTCTACAACCCAGTCCTCTCGGAAAAGCATCATGTTTGGTCCAAACACCCGGTCCAGTGTGTTGGCCACCAGGGCACCTGTTTCGACGGGATGGTTAGATAGACCTAACAGGTGCTGTTCTGCCTGAAACCCACCTGTTGATGCACCCAAAAAATAAAAGAGAATATTCGTAAGGTCTACTGTTTCCCAGTTTTCGTATATCACCCGACCAGCTGTGATGTCGTCAGCTGTTGGAAATTTAGTGCACAAGAATAATTGCGCTCACCTATGCAAGCAAGAAAGAGACCACCAACAGTAATATCTTCAATAAGTGCATAGTATATTGCCAGCCCTTCCAAGCGGTGCGAGAAACGTATAGTGTTATTACAAATTCGCACTGGCACTGGGAGGATCATTGAACTTGTCCTACCTTCAAACAACCCGAGCCCAAGCAATTCTTTCCAATCTAAAACCCGATTCCTCAAAAGGTAGTGAAGAGGAAGACATATACATACGGCGGTGATATTGATAGGATACATGCGATGAGGTAGACTTTGAGTTCGAACAAGAAGTTGAGCCGTTGAACTCCAACAGGGGCCAAGTTTGTTTGTTTCAGAGGCACGTGCCTTGATGTTATAAGCAAACTGCAGTTCACACCTCATTGGGAGTCTACCAGGCAAGAAGGAACATAATAATATGAATTACAAGTACTTGTAGAACATGAACTGAAATAACCACGAGAAATGTCACTGGTCCTCCTCATCCACATAGTTGGCCATCGGATCCTCCATTCCAGCGGAGCGCTGCATACGATATGCTTCCAGTTGCTCCTCAGTAACATCGACACCCTCCCCACTGAATGAATTATATTTGTTTCGCCTATTGCCTTCCATCTCCTCTTCCCACTCGACTTTCTTGCCAGTCTTTCGCCTTTTCTCTTCTCGCAGTGCCTTCTCCAACCTCTCCTTATCAAGTGTCATTTCTCCTTCTCCTAGTCTTCGCTTTCCAAACTTTGGTTCAAGACCAGGTTCAGTCACAGCGCCAGAGTCCAAGTTCTCGAGATGCTGCTCAGCTAGCGATTTTTGTGTTTCCCGGGTAGTGTCAAATGCTGTTGAGGACGCTGACATCATCACTTGTTTGGAGTCGGAGGCCTCGTTAGCTGAAATTCCTGCTTGGCCAGTACAATAGGATCCCGGAGTTGATGAATGACAGCATGCGTAGCCCCATTGGCCAGAACTTCTGGAGTACCATGAGCCCCAGACTGATGTGTGATTGCCAACATAAACTGTCAAAGAAAGAGATCAGTCAATGAATAAACCAAGATGTCATTCAACTTACCATCCTCATCGTATTTCGATTTGACATTTGCCTTTTCGAGACCCTTGATGACCTGTCCAGTTCTTGAATACTCAACATAATTCTCCGTTTGGCCTTGAAGTAGCTCCTTCGGAACCTTCTCAAGATACTCCTCTCCACCATACTTCGCGAGTATTCCAACTTTGGTCGTATCTTTTAGCTTTTCCTTCTTCTCCTTATATTGTTGATGCAATATCGCTCCTTGCGTAGGATTTGCATGAAGGTGAACATCATTGCCACGGGCGGCAGATTGCCATGCAAATAGTTGTAGTTTTTGCATATCAGCTGCCTCTCCGGAATGTCGAAAGAAGTTGTCACCAGCAAACCGAGACTATAATAATCATGTGAGATCACTTCAACTGAAAAATTGTGTAAACGCACATCTTCCGGTTGAACACTCTTGTCTGGTGCATCACGCATACTCCTAGTCTTGGGATCATAGTATGCGCTGTCTGGATCCAAATTGATTAGATATTTAGCGGTGTCCTCTCGTATTCGAAGATTGCGGACAGTAATTCGGGTTTTGGTGTCCAATTTTTGACCGACGGCATCAGCAGCATCCGCATACTTGTCTTCATCTTCTCCTTCCTCATCACTAGATCCAAATTCGTCTGCACCTTTGTCCTTTCCGGCTTTGGCCAATTTACGAGCAGTCGTGAGATCGGTGGTAGTCTGTTTATCAATTTCTTCCTCTCTTTTCCGCTGCCTTGCATTCTCCAGAGCAGCGTACTCTTCGTAGACCTTCTTATGTTCAGACGGATCATATCCATTCCACCGATCCCTTTTAGCGTCATAGCCCAGAGATATGTCCTGAATGACTTCGTCAGCCATGATATCTTTCCCAGTATACTTGGCACCTCGCTTCCGCGGCCGTTCCAAGCAATCTTTCCGCTTGTGTGTCAGCGCACCACAGTTTTCGCAGGCCCCTTTGCGAAACTTTGTGGCTGCAGGTCCGGCTGTCTTGCCACGATCATACCATTCATCTAATTTGGGTTCAGAAGTCTCTTCATCTCGCCGGCGCTGATGTGCCAGTGAAGGAGCTCCAGTGTCCAGATACCATGGTGCCTGGGAGATGTATTCTAAGACAATGTTTTAGGTAATACCACCTTTGAAGCGGAAGATATGAACTCACGAGGAATGTGTGGATTTATGGCTCGACCCTCTTCATCAACAGCAGCAGGAGCAGTACCAGCTTTTCGAGCAGCTTCGAGGTCCTTCTGGCGGCGAAACTCTTCACGTGATAACTTTCCAACAGCTGAAAGATTCATCACTCCTCTGTTCAAAATTTGGTAGCAAGAAGACTTACCAGAAGCCGAAGATGTAGCCATTTTGGTGGTTGTAGGTGGTTTATTAGTTTGAAGTTCAATGGAACCGTGAGAAACTCGAGCAAAGGGGCGGCAGCACGGCACAATTTGGCTTGCAATTAGTACGACACAATCAGTGAAGTTTAAGCTCTTAGATTACAAGTGAGAGTTGTGAAATGCAATGCTTAAGCGGATAATAAACAAGGTCCGTTGGTAATACAGCAATTATGAGGTAGTGGCCAGTGATTACAATGCGTATCGGAATGCTTTGTTGTCTCTATCTGTCAGATCCAGCAGTGTTTTGCTGACTTTTTCCCGTTCAATCGTGCCGTCCTGTCGTACTTTCTCCACGAACGTAAAGTCATCTTTGTCTTCGTTGGCTCTATCCCGTTTCCGGTTCTCGTTCTGAAGGTAGAGCCTGATGAAGAAAATGATTATAGCGTCCGCGACGAAAGAGGCCTAGTATTGATGGTGATGAGTATATCTCCCCATAAAGCAGTGTTCATTTACTTACCAGCACAATTGCATACGGGATTGCATTCCGGGGACGGAATTTTGCTTGCCAGATCTGGGGTCCAACTGCTTGACCGATAGAGTAGCCGATTTGAAATATCGCATTGACCGTTAGTCTCTGTTGAAACGAGATAAGCGCATGAATCTATTCGTCACATCGTGTGCACCAACCTTTGTATGCCCTGATGTTGTGACGACAACCCAACCAACGACTGATGTGAAGACGGGAAGTCCAAGGTACGTGAGATAAAGCCCGAATAACTGGGGCCCCTTTGATGTCAACGGAAGAACGAGTAGGAGCAGACAACCGAGTATGGGGAATGGCGTGTATCCGATGGCGACCCAAGATCGGCCGTTCTGAGATAAGCCTTTATAAGTTCAACGTCTGATCCTGGAATACAAAAGTAGCATACCGGGGTATATTTGAGTATGAAGCCCGCCAGAGAGACAGCAAGAGTCGCCTAAGAACATGGGATTGTCAGCAGGATTCACTGTGAGGTCTAGCACAGTACGCACTACTATTGAGGGGGGAATGTTCAAAAGGGTGGTTTCTGATTGAACAGTGCGTCAGAACAGGCACAGGTACATCAGCAATAAATTCCTTACGAGGAACAGTGAACCTAAAGCCCTTGATGAGCAGTGACATCTGCAGTGCGACTCCGCCTTGAATATTGGAGACAGCAGCAAATACAAAGAATAACCATGTTTTCGGATCCACAAGTGCCTCCTTGAACCTATCCCAAGGACGGAGTTAGTGCAGTCTACGGTACTTGGGTCAATTTTTACTTACTGCTCCTTCTTCCATTTTTTCGTCTCGATTCCAGTCTGATTTTCTTGAATCCTTCGGATAGCCATCACCCTTTCTTCGTTAGTCAAGAACTTGGCCGTGGTGGGGTTGTCGGGGAAAAACAGGAGAAATAGAACTCCGGTGATCAGACACAGTCCCGAAATAATTAGCATGTACGCCCGCCATCTATCAAAGCATGGTTAGGATCGCAACGGAGTGGCACAAGAGAAAACGGTGAGCTTACGCATTGATAGCTACGTTAGGAGAAATGAAGTAAACTCCAAAAGCGACAAGTGCACCGGCTACTCCAGCGAGGCCGTTGCATTGAATGGTCCTGTGACGTAACGGTTAAATGTTTTTTGTCTGGATTTGAAGGGTTTAATAGAAGTACCAGTTGATTCTTTGGCCAATCTCGACGCGGTTGTAGAACATGGCAATTAAGATCATCACCCCTGGTGAGACGCAGCCTTCAGATGCTCCAAGAATAAGTCGTATGGCAACTAAATTGTCAGATGACGGCCAATCAGATACATGCCGGAACGTGCCGCGGGAGATGACATACAAAGTCCGCCGTATTTCGGTGTAACACAGTGAAGACCTGAGAGCAGGGACCTTCGTGTTCCAATTGTTTCAGCAAAAGACGATGGCCCTGTTGACAAAGAAGTGGGGTGCTTACCAAAGTAAAATATTCGCGGCAACATACTTGGCAACGGGCAAACGCTGGAATGCCCAGCTATGGGGCCACTGAAAAAGGATAAACCCTAGTACGCCTATCAAAAATGGGGCCTTAATAGTAAAGTTGTTTCCCCTCACCAATGTAGTATGCTGTTCCGAGGTCGTTAAACTGTTTGGTAGACAGCTTATTATCCTCGATGATCCCTAAGACAGCACAAAAGGATAGAGACGACCTGAGACAACAATGGTATCAATACGGCAATCAATCTCAATGCGACCACATGAAACTTACTTTTCCATAAATTGAACTTTGCAAACGAATTCAATAAACCAATTAATCATTAATCTTAGTAGCAATAAACCGATGACGCCACTAACATACCTCCATGTAACAGGAATAATAGAGGCAGTAAATGCCAGTCCAATTTTTTTCTTAGCCTCTTGGCATCCTTCTCCGGAATTGGCGAGTCGTCATGCTGTCCTTTCATAAGTTCGTAAGCCACATCGAGTCCCCTCGCTGAATGTCGTGGCAGCTGCTGCTCTCGCTGTTCTTGCCCCCCATTGAGTGCTACGTCACCAGGACGTGACGGTGGAGTGAAGACATGATCTGGATGGGATTCGACCTTCGTTGCCGAATCCGTTGACGCTGTCCTCGACATAGAATGGTCACTGCTGGCCACGGACATGAAGCCGGGCTAGATAAGAAGAGGTGAGCCTTGCTACAGCTCGGACGGCTGGGAGTAGCAGATCGTTGGCGGGAGAGAAAGTAGCGGGTTAACCTGGCCGCATATTGGTGAGAATGAGCTTTTAAGAAACCGGAGGGACCAGTCCCTGAAACGACCCGAAGGGACATGTATTAAACCTCACGGTGCGACTGACGAAGCATGGGGCAAACCGTCTGGTAGAATTGAACGCTTCTCCGATCGAAAGGCTCCTACCAGGATCGGGCTGGATCTGGGAATGGAAGAGAAGGGAGTGAATCTTCGTGTTCGCCTCCATTTCGGTATCAACAATCACGGTGTATCAAAGAAAGTTGGGTCAGAGACCGAGGGTTTGCGTGGCCAAAGTAAGGGCACGTTGCATCGGAAATAGAAGCATATTCCGAGACCTAACCGCGGCAAACGAACCAGATAGCGTATTGTCTATCGGGTGGCGCATCGCCAGCGTCAAAACAAAGCTCAGGATTGTAACGAAATACGGGTTGCACGCAGTAATTACGAATACAGGATGATATACCGAAGGCATGCATGTGGCAGCAGCTTTATAATATGGGGAGGTTTCGATGGGCTGAGAATGAAGTTATTTTCGGCGCCAAGAAAAAAATGGTAAAAAAGGGAAGAGAAAAATAGTTGTGATTGAGCATGACGAAACGTCCCAGTGAAGGATAGACATAGAAAAAACGGAGAACGGAAGAGGTTAGGCCTCATTTCTATCGACGTGCACCGTTAGAACGGGACGTTGAAGCTGTTGGGGGTGTGCCAGAGTCGGCGGATTGACCAGTGATCTTGTCATGAATCACTTGCAACTGGGCATATTTCACCTTACGAGGCCAGAAAAGAGTAACGAAGCTGTAAAATAAAGTATAATGAAAAAAGGTGTCAAACATCAATACTTCCAGCCCAAATTGGAGCAATCCTAAATACTCACGTCCAAAGATGCTTCCTCCACTTCTCACCATCTTCGCCCTTTCTATTCTTCTCTTCCACCACAGCTGCAATCCTCGCTCCGATTTGAGCCAAGGACTCTTTGAGCAGTGCCACTTTCTCTTCCTTGGTACCAGAATCGGTACTGCCTTTCAGCCGTTTCTGAATAATACAACGAGGCAATTCAGATTGCCGAATACGTAAGAACAACTCGCCGGACAGATTCGGACTTACCAGTTGCTTCTTTACTGGCCGTAACTCCTCCTTAGTTTGTGCTTCATCCATCGATGGACTAGAATGTGACGTAAGCGAGGGTTAGCGGAAATTCACTGAAAAACAAGAGATAACAGAAATTAAAATAAATGCATTTGAACTCACCACTCATCTGACGACTCTGAGTCAGTAAACGTAGGTGTAGGTCGGCGCTTCTTCTTTTGAGGAGGCTCGCTTGGGGCATGTGAACTGGCAGCTGGGCTAGGTCCTCTTCCTCTCTTGTTACTGTAACTCCCCGAAGGTGCGGGAGAAGGAGAAACTCTAGCCGCTTGACGATCCTTCCTGATGGCAACGTGGATGGATCTCATCTTCTCTTCATACTCGGCCAATACGCCCAATAGATAGTCACCACGCCTGACGAGATGAATTGCATTAGGAATAGGTTTAGTCGACGAGCCGGCAGCCGGTTGTGCTTGGGAACCTCCAGCACCAGAACCATCATCTCCTCCTTTGTTCTTCTTGTCTTCATCCAAGAAAAATTTGCCATTGAGGCCTAAATCCGGATCCTCGCCGATCTTCTCCCAATTGCCGAATCCGTGTCTCCATGCTCCAACAAGCAGCATTGCATCGTCCCGAGGCGACCATTTGCCCGACCAGTTTAGAGTCGGCCGGATGTTCTCGACAGGGATGCTCCACGATAACGCATCGGTTACCCTAGCCAGATGCTCGTTTAGAATCTTAAGCTCATTATGACGAGACACCACAGTTTCGGCATTAATGCCAGAGACACCTCTAAAGTTAACCAGGACGGCTTTGTGCTTCGGAGCCGGTCCTACCCCCGCCGCTGCATTTTGGCGTTTCAATTCTCGAGCTTGCTCAAGTGCTTCCTCGCATGCCTGCACGATATCGTCTGCCATGTCGATGATAATTGACCGATTTTTGTCTTCGAGTTTCGAATCACGAACCTTTTGAAATGAAATGACATCGTGTTAGCGGCAGCAAATCTAGAATTAGGTACAAGCACTTACAATGTCTTCATATCGTTGCCGGATGTCACCCCACCTCTGGAGACTCCGCACGAGGACTCGAATATCTCGTTCCTTGAGTTCCATTGACTTTTGGAGGGCACTCTTCTTGGGACCGATTGTTTTGGTCTTCTTGACCGGCGGAGGAGGAGGTTGACTTTCCACCCCATCCATTCCTTCGTAGGCACCAGGGGCTACCACAGCAGCAGCTCTCTTCCTGTTCTGTTGGGCTACAGCAGCAGCAGCAGCATCAGCAGCCGCCTTTTCTGCCTCTTCTTTTTCAAATTCCTCTCTGGCATCTAAAGGAATGATATCGTCCCAGCTCATGTCTGCCTTGACGTCGCTCACGACAGCCAGTGACTGTAAGAAGCCTTCACCACCGAGAGAGGAACCGCCAGCTCCGCCAGCAGCCAAGGTTTCGTGATCTTCAGCGCGATTGAGGATGTCGTCCAAGTCCATTTCTTCCATTTTCTTATTCAGCTGGTTATCATCGGCCTTGAACATGTTCTGAGCTCCGTATTTCAGGATCGCGCTCAGTTCATCCTTGCTGAAATCCGCTGCTGGCTTGGCAGGAGCCTTGGGGGCAAAGTGAGCACCAGACGTGTCCATTTGATTGATGACTGGATTAGTGCCACGCAAACGGATAATGAGCATCGGGTTAAGAGTAGTTCAAAGGTTTGTGTACTCACTAGCGTACTCGAGCACCATCTTCCGCTTGGCTCGCTCGAGGACGTCTTCCTCCATCGTATCCTTACTGACAAAACGATAGACATTGACGTGCGACTTTTGGCCTATACGATGGGCGCGAGCCATGGCTTGCAGATCGTTCTGAGGATTCCAATCGGACTGCGTGGATATATGGATCAGCACATTGTCTCAGGAATCAGGGTCAAGGATGAGCACTAACGTCGAAGATGATGACCGTGTCTGCGGTCTCGAGATTGATTCCCAATCCTCCTGCCCTGGTGGAGAGCAAGAAGGCAAAGTCGGGGGAGCCAGGTGCATTGAAGTGCATGATGGCCTTTTTACGGACTTCGGAACTGACAGTACCTATTGATCCGTGTAGACGTTAGCGATGAGCCCCGTATAGACCGTAGCCAACGTACCATCGAGACGTTGATGTTGATAGCCCCTCAGGGTCATGTAATCCGACAAAATATCCAAGATACGGACCATCTGACTGAAAATCAATACTCGATGATCATCGGCCTTCAATCTCGCCAACAACTTGTCAAGCAACACCATTTTTCCGGAATTCATCACGATTCCCTTGAGCGTCTGGTCCTTGTCTTGGGTGACGGCCTCGGCACCATCAAAGAGGTAGGGGTGATTTGCGGCCTTTTTGAGCTCCACGGCAATGTTCAGCAGACTGATTTGGGTGTTCTGGCCAGAAGCCGCCTTTTGCAGCGCCGCAAAGTTCTACACAACCACTATGTTGTTAGAGATATACGATAGACAAATTGAACGTGAGCTAACCCTTGTCAAGATGTTCTTGTAATAATGAGTCTGCATAGCGCTCATTTCGACCCTGAGAATTCGTTCACTTTTTGTTGGCAAGCTCTTGATGACGTCTCGCTTCAGTCGTCTCAACATCATGCCTTGAAGCTTATCATGAAGATCCTTGATCTTCGCCTCCTGATCGACATCACTTAGATCGAAATCGTTTGTGAGAGGGACTAACCAAACACTGAGTGAGTTACACAAAATAATAGGAGATCGGTGCAACTCACATCTTTCAGGCATGAGGAAGTGCATCAGGGCAAGCAATTCTAGAATGCGAGGCTAATGAGTAACGGTGAACCCTATTAGCGATGCAAATTACCTTTGACGTTGTTCTGAAGAGGGGTACCGGTGATCAACAACTTGAATGCCGCAGAGAATCCGCTCAGCGCCTCATAAAGCTGGCTTTCGCTGTTCTTTAATCGATGTGCCTCATCGACCATCAATGCTTGCCATTTGATAGCGCCCAGATCAGCTCGATCTTTGAGCACAAACTCATATGTCGTCAACAAGACATTGAACTTTAGGCGCTTGAGGCTTGGTCCAAATTCATACTGTCGGATAACTTCACGAGACTTGCCAGAACCGACGTAGGCGATGACATTGAGGTCAGGAGTCCAAGTCTTGAATTGTGCTTGCCATGCGGGGAGGGTGGAAAGTGGTACGACGACAAGGAAGGGGCCATACTGTTCCAGCGAGTGAACAAGGTACGAAAGGAAAGCAACTGATTGGACGCTATAATAGAAATTAGTAAACAACATGCCCGTTAACGTCAAGACTTCACTTACGTCTTCCCGAGACCCATTTCATCAGCCAAAATTCCATTTTCTCCTCTGCTCCAGCAGTAAGCCAGCCAATTGAGACCCGTAAGCTGGAAGTCCTTCAATTCAAGCTTGGTTTGTAGACCTGAACCATGAGCGCCAGCAACACCGCCTCCTGGTCTCACTCTCGGCTTGTCATCATCTTCCTTCTTGAGGGGTCTATTGGGGTGGAGAGGCACTGCAACTTCGTTGCCATCTTCCGTTTTCAAGAGTCCTGCCTCGTCTTCAACTTTGGCTGTGACCATTTCAGAATCTCCATCTCCATCAGCATCAATATCACCTTCTGCATCTTCGTCCATGGCGTCGGATATATGCCCGTTGGTGCCATTGGTAGGTGCTGGGGCCGGTGGCGGAGCATTTGCGGAAGGCCGGAATTGATTCTCGTATCCTCCCAGATACTCTGGATCCTTCTTGAGCACGGTGGAGCGAGGTCGTTTGTTCGCAGGATAGATGGTAGACCGCCATGGGACCATACGACTGTTTTCCCGAGCATGGAATGCTTCTATTTCTGGCAGAGCGATTCGTTGAACTTCTTCTTGAGCTGTACGAAAGGAGTAATTAGAACTAGGATATGGTCTGCAAAAAGACAGGAAGAACATACATTCCCAAGTGCACTCAGAATAAGCCAGGCCTAATGCGGTATTGGTCAGAAGTTTGAGACTCAATAAGCGCCGAACCAACTTTACCTTGCCATTTACAAAAATATTCCAGGCCATATCCTCCATCAGGAAGTTTCCTCTCCCGACTGGCTACTACACGTTCAACGATTTTGCAGGATTCTAGCCAATCAGCTCGCCTCTCCCTTTCGATATTGAAGACTTCCAGTTCCTCCTTTGTTGCAATTGGATTAGAGAGTATCGCCTTTTCTGTAGCCATGACGGATTTGATGTAGTTGTCGACACGTTTAACGCCTTTGAATCGCTTGAGGAACTCGTAGGTCTCATCTGTGTTGTGGAGGTGAGAGAAGTTTTTCCATTTAATGTGGAAGCGCTAGGAACCCGAGATCAGCCAGTGCTGCGTGACCAGGTCAAGAGACACCTCACCATGTTCTGTTGAGGAATATCCTCAGGATCATCCTCTGCATAATGAAATGAGCGACGATGCGCATAATGAATGAAGGTCGACTTACTCCTTTCATCGTCCCTAAAATGACCAAAGACACCTTCTATCTCGTCTTGTTCTTCGACAGTATTGGCGTCCGGGTAACCGTTCGGGCCTTGAGCGGGATGGTCATATGGGCCTTCATCGTCTTCATCCTCGGAACCGAACCTAGTATCGTCAACATAGTTGGGTACTTTCTGGCCACGAGTGGAAACACGAGCATCAACATAGGCACTTGATGGATAGCCAGGTGTTGAATCTGAACGAGCCGGTGTCGCGCCCAGCGCGGTATTCTTTCTCTTTTTCTTTGACGGGGCACCGTATTCAGAGGCAGATGAGAGGTTGTCTGACGGTTGGGCAGATTGGAAAGATTGTGGTTGGTTGAGAGAGGACCTTGAACCAGAATGTTTCTTACGCTTGTTTGGAACGGATGATGATGACGATTTTTTGAAATTAGAAGAAGCGTAATCCTCTTCATTATCATCATCAGAAGCATCTGAAGCAGACTGGTCGTAATAGTCCTGATTCTGTATGAATGTGAGAGATGTGGCATGACAAGTTTTTGAAAAGTGGCCTACTGGCATGTCCCTGCTTCGACTCTACAACGACGTCAGTCTGTGACGAAAGAAGAAGAGAAAGAACGGACGCTAACCGATCTACGAAGGCCATACAGAGCGGGATCAGCGCGACGGAGGTCAATCTTGTCGCCTTGAGGTTGCCTTTTGCGTTGAGGTGGTGGATGAGGAGCATCGCTGTCCTGGTCAGCATCGGAAGGATTGTCGCCATTGTGATGAGAGTCGTCGTCGTCCGAGTTCAAGTCGTCTTCCGAGTGCTGAGAATTGTGGTTGTAAATGTCAGCGTGTGTGACGGTTGGAGGCGCGGCAATGTCCATGTCACTGCTGTCCTCAGCAGAGGGGGAGCGAAGAGCGGCGAGCATGGGAAGGGGGATGAGGGAGGTGGTGGAAGGAAGAAGAGGGGAAGGGCAGGGACGGCTGTCACGACCAAAGACTCGTTGTTGATCACCGCGCCACTCGGCCACACCTCCGTCAAAGTCGTTTCCGTCGAGTCTCCCAGGCCGCGCGACGACAGAAAAGCGCGTCTAAAATGTTATTTTCTACACTCAATTCACTGTATTTACACTCATTATCACTCTATATCCTCATATACACGCGTTTTGCCAGTACTTTTCGCTTGGTTTCACCGGAAGAGACGGCCGGGGCAAAGCGGCTAGACCGCCGCGGGCTGATGACGAGCCGCAGAATCCCAACACGAATAACAAAGTAGACGTTTTCTACCATTTCTCTGTCCCCCCGGCCACCTCTTTCACGCTGTTTCACCCACACTGCCTGGTGACGCTCCCCTCGTCGTCAAACACGCTTTACCCTTCGCTTCTCTCCTGTTTCTCTCACATTCCCGCAGCGACAATCTCCACCCTGGCTTCATCATTCCATTCCATCTCTGGGGTGTCTCTTTGAGTTGAGCTGATACTGCGGAGAAAGGGCCTCCATCGCGGACCTTACCATACTCGACGCACATAGCACGTTGTGTGTTACTTACCAGCACCGGTTATCTTTGCTTCCGGTGCAAGCGTCTAACCCTGCCTTATCCGAGCGTCTCGACCCTTGTCTCTTTGCCCAGCCAATATTTCAACTGCAACCACTCATTTCTCTTCTCCCTCGTCTACATGTCACTACTCGATAGTAAATCAATGCTCGACACATTCTCTTCCATTCCACACCCTTCCATCGCATTAGCCCACGTCTCCACTAGAGCTCTTGAATGGCTACCTGTTATGTTTAGATCCTTGGCTTTGGTAGTTTTAGCCCCAATCATCATCTTGACAATGCTTGTGAGTTGGTTAAAAATGATTGTGACTCGTAGGGTGTGAAGATGCTGACATAGCCTGGTAGGACATCACGGCCTACTTGATAGCCCGTACCCTCGGTCATCCCCATCCAAAGCCCCTAGATCCCTCTTCCATCTCCACCTCGCACAAACCAGTTGATATCAATACTTCTAAAATCCTTGACCTATCAAGAGACGATGTTCCATCCATTCACGTAACCAGGACCCCAACTTCGGCTCCAATGTCCATTGAGGTAACCTCCACAAGCCAAAGCCCAGAATTCCCGCATCACTTCACATCTCCATCAGAAGGTGTCTTTGCACTCTCTGGTGAAGGTGTATTCTCACCTCCCATTTCTCGTGCTGGATCACCTTCCATCGAACGCAGGAGAAAACGCTCTCAAAGCAATGTAACCGCGAGTGGAACCAGCGATGGGGAAAGCGATAGGAGCAGCAGTCTTGGCGTTGGATCTCAGAAACGACGTGATTCTTCAACGTCTCCAGAATCGGATCATTCGTTCCCAACCATCTCGCCATCAAAAGTCCTTCGACATCGCAAAAACCCTGGTTTCCAGTTTACGCCCGTCAACTAGTCTCTTATCAATTCATACCTTTATACTGCACGCTACCCTCCTTTTATTTTATCTCCTACATTACCGGATCTCTCGATGATTCCGGCAGTTTTCAAATTGAGTTACACATATTGTCTATTCTTGAAACCACATGGGGCTGCACGTGGCCTACAATACCGTGCTCAATCCATCCTACCTCCATTCGTCGTGACATCATTCCTTCATCATTCTTTTACATTCACACCCACCTTTTTGCGCGTTCTCTTGCCCGATAAACTTAGATCTCTACATATTCCGAGCTCCGTGACAGCTCTTACCTAGTAAAGCTAAAAAAAGAAGTGTCCAATTTTGTACAACCTGGCACGTTGCTGCTCAAGTCTAATAAGTTTACAAGCACAGATAGTAAATAAACGTCCTAAAAGAATCTCCCACTACCACCCAAACCTCAGTTGATCCCTACTGAACACCGGTGGCTTCCAGTCTTTGAGCTTCTCGGGATTGATCCTTCGTTTTCTCTTCTTCATTGCTCGAGCATGTTGTTCCTTTATGGCATCCGTTAGACAAATAACGTGCTGGTTTCTCGAACTCTTTAATAGGTGAAGTGCTTGGCATCTATTCCGAGTCAATGGGTTAGGGAAAACCTTGAGGCGGGATCAAAAATGAGGAATATGAATGAGACTTACGCATACATCACATCCGCAGGTGTGATTGCAGTTTTGTGTGCAATCTCATCGATACTGGTATCCTCGGTGATTGCACCACTCATCAACAATTCCACAATAGTTTCGCCCCAATAAGCCTTGTATCCTAATAAACCCAAGTCCGATAGCGGCTTTTCAGGGCTCCCGAGTTTGTTCTCCCGTTTGGAAAGCTCGTAAGAAAATTCGATCAGGAGTTTGCCGTACCCATGTCGCTGGTGCTGGGGTAGCGTCAAGATACAGGCCACATTGTATCCCTCGGCGGATTCCTTTTCTTTCGAAAAGTACCCGAGAATGTGGCAGCCACGAGAGTCACGACTTGTCTAAGAATAGAAAAATTAGACGGAGGCTTGGGAGTCTAAGAATTGTCTTTACCATCACATAGTACAAAAATGGCTGAACGTCGTAATAAAGTGTCTTGCTGTGTTAGGACAAGAGACATGTCAGAAAATTCTTTCTGGGTGGGGAAGAAATCCAATACTTACTGATCTAGGAAACATTTCGAGAGTAAACTGAGATTCCTACACCATGTCAACTGCTTCTTTCCGTCGATTTCAAAGAATGATATTTCATCCTCCCTGTATATCTCATTCCCAGGCGGATGGTACAGCGTGCACTTTATCCGATGTCGCTCAAACATTTTGGGACTCGGGAAATAGCTCAAACAGAATTCGCAAATGTACAGCAATGGCAGATGGGCATATTCCACCGGGTATGGGGAGAAATACCAGGCTTCCACTTCATGCTGACCGATTTGAAGTCGGTTGAGATTTTTGACGCGAGCAATTTCGTGTACTGCTTGGGTCATTGAGCCACTGTGCCGTAGTTTCTCTATTTCTTGTTTTTTAGAGAAACCTTGGTGAGGAGCTTTACGAGGATCTGGAGCTACGTTGATGGCGCCTGCTGGTGTATTGATGCCTAGTACTTCGTCAGCCTCTCCAACTCCATTCTCCTGAGTTTCCATGGATGCGTCAATGTCAGCTTCTCCATCCGCATCCATGTCAATGTCACCATCTGCATCTGCATCCGCATCCGCATCTGCATCCATATCTTGATCAACATAATCTCCTTCAGCATCGCGATCCTCTTCTCCTTCACCGTCATCATCCTCTCCTTCTGCATCTTCCATATCCACACTCTCCTCATCCGGAGCCTTGCGTTTCAAGCTTCGTCCAAAGGACAATTGAGGGAAGGGGGCAGGAGAAGGAGGTAGACTAGTAGTTGGACTTGATGGCGAAGGGCTGAATCCAGCCATCACTGAAGGTGTGGAGGGTGTAGTTGAAGCTGCTTGTTGGGCCTTTGCTGCTGCCGCTGCCTGAGCTTTGGCACCTTTAGTCGCTTTCCTTATCAATCCATTTTTCTTCTGGCCGGATCTACCAGTAGGTGTAGACGTCCCAGAACCCGTTCTCTTCATTCCACCTGGTGTTGCAGCGGGAGGAGGTTTCTTTGGCTTTGGCAATTCCAATTCCCTGCTCAACACCAATCTCGACCCAGCGACCCATTCGTCCAAGCGTTTGTTGAATTCAACCCAATGAATATAATACTCGCGTTTATCCTCTTCAGCTGTTTGTGAAGTCGAACCAGCGCGCGGAATAGGTAATTGGTAGAGTGGCTTCGGCTTATCCCGGACAGAGAGAACTTCTGCTTTACGCTGCTCTTCACCACCCCCTGGGACGGGTCGACGGACCCAAATTTTATATCCTATACCGACTGCCTATTAATAGGGTCGAAGGTGTCATGAACTCAACACAATGATCGGCTAGTGTGAAAATATACTCACGTCAATACTATAGGTACCGCCGGGCGTTATAATGGGAGGCTCATTGTCCTCTACCACAGGCGTTGATGGAGCCATTGATTATTTAGTACCAAGACGAACCGCTTAATATACTTGCGGTGGTGTGGTTTTTTTGACACCGGTCACGTGTCACGTTTTCTGAACGGTGAGGTGGTTGAAGGTGTTGCCTTCCACCTAATGCGGGGTTTGAAATCCTTTGTTTTGGCCCACTGCTCTTGTTGTATTGACGTCCCTGATTGACGATTTCGACCTCAACCGGGTTTATCCACAGCAAGTGTACGCGTCTCACCTGAACTAGAAGATGTCAAGGGGAGTTGGAGCAATCAGGATCGCTCCTTGGATCAAGGACTTTTTATTGGAACATCGCAATAAACACGGAGAAGACTTTCGTAAACGATTGGATGGCCCACACGCCAGAAAGTGCCAGATCTTCAAGGTCAAATTTATTGTACGACAATATTAGATTATAGACTAAACAAATTCTTACAGTTACGCACGCGTCGGACGGATGAGCAGAAACGAAAGCCGATGGCTGTTTGGGCGGACATCTCAGATTCCGAATCCTACATCACGGCCAAATTCGAAGGGGCCGCTGTACTGAAACTCGAGGCGTGAGTCCTGCTCCCTTTCTTTTCAGCATGATTATTGACTATTCGCTTTTTGGTTTAGGAACTACTCGGATGCGTTTGACCCTCAATTATTCAATCTCATATCACTGAGAAGGTTTCATAGCGAAAAATGCATTGTACCGGGTGAAGGAGACGAAGCTAGGCCTGTTATTGTGGTGGAAGAGGCTGCATACGTTAGTAGCACAAGTGCAATTCTAGGCGCCCGAGGTCTGAAGAGAGCATTGTCTATGGTGCGGGATGTTTGCAAGTGCGTCCCTCGCTCACTGCTTTGTCGTAAGAAACTTATTTTTCCCGTAGACTTCAAAGTGGGCAAAATCATTCGAAGGATATTGCAGTGCAGGATATGGAGAAGTCAAGAAACGATGGGGCACCTTCGACAAGCAATGACAAGGGAAAGCAGCGTGCAGAGGATGAAAAGCCACTTGACGCCACATCGGCTATTCCCGACCAGAAAAAGCAGACTGTCAAGTATGAACGACATTTCTTGCTTCGAAGATGGGTGAGCTATGGTTGCAGAGAGATGGTGGCGAAAAAT
>WSUA01000018.1:61010-87057 GCA_019633455.1 Tulasnella sp. 419 | reverse complement strand
GCGAAGAGCGACCCTGCTGAGAAAACTCCTACAAATGATGCGACTCAACAGCCCGAGCTCAAAGCAGAGGACGAATACGAGCTAGTTTGCAATGATATAGTGGTGCCACCTCATATGACATTGGCCACGATTAAGTGTGTCTTTGATTCTTGGATCATAAGTTGCACATTCAACTGAAAATTGTCATTTTTTTTTCCCTAGGCATTACATATGGCGTTCCGGTGGAGAATTGACTATGTACTACCGGCCCAAGACAACGAATTCCTCCACGGATAAAACATGAATCCCTCGGTCCGCCCTAGGCCCAGATCTGACCTAAACTCCCGCTCCGGCAGCGAATGTCAAATTACGAACAAGAGTTGTAATGTTATCGCAAAAATGGAATTCACTCGTTAATCTAATATCTATCAGTGGAACCTTTTCCAGGCTTTTTAGACGTTGTCCACCTGGGAGTGAACCCGATTCGTTGACGATATTTTTCCGCTTGCCGGTGTATTCCCGATTGGTCAAGAATAATTCTGATTTCCGCTTGGGGCATCGACGCCGACAATTGCGATGCTGTCCGTGGCCCAGTAAGGCTCCATGCAATATCTTGGTAGAGAAGTCGAAGTCAAGAAGCATACGAGGGTGAGTTGAGAGGTTGGCATGGGTTTGTCAATACCCTCTATAAAGAGCAGCAAAAATCCACAAGTTACCTCTACTATCCACTCACTTTGAGGAAAATATGCGTCTTCTTTGCTCTGATACGTTGCAGTTGGCCCTTGCCATCTCTCTGGGTATTTCATCCGTAAACAGTGCTGGTCTCGAAGAGCGTGCTCCTAAGAAGGTGCCAAAGGGATTCGTGACCACTCGAGGTACAGATTTCATTCTGGATGGCAAGAAATTCGTATGTTCCACTTTTCTTTCTGCACTCTGTCCATCCTAATAAGGTGAATGATCGTGAAGGCCTTCTTTGGTGCAAATTCATACGTAGGTCCTTGGTTTGTAGCCATAGGCATCCCAGCACTTAACACATGTTTGATCACAACAGTGGCTTCCTCTATTGACTACCAAAGAGGATGTCGATCGTACCCTCAAAGGGATGAGAGATCACGGTGTCAAAGTACTCCGAACATGGGGCTTCAATGCCATCAACCAAACCGAGCTTGCGGGCGCCCAAGAATCGAGTTTGACCTACTACCAAGTATGCAGGTGTTGATATACTCGAAGAAGTGATACTCACTTAGAAATATATAATCCCTCTAGCTCTGGCAACCAGACGGTACCTACAAATTGAACTTCGGTCCTGAAGGATTGCAGCGATTTGATTATGTTGTCAAGGCTGCCGAGAAATATGACATAAAATTGATCATTCCATTCACAAATAATTGGATTGGCTATGGTGTAGGCATGAACTATCATAGTCACGATAGATTACTAACCCCGCTTGCCCGGTGCTTAGGGAATTGAGTGAGTCATTGTACCATAGTCGAGCTTAGCTATTTCCTGAAGTCCCCGCTAGTCTGTACGTGAGATGGATGGCTCCAGGAGGCACACAGGATCTATTCTTCACGGATCCAAGTAAGTTATGCGTCAATGATAGCGAGAACTCTGCTAACTTTGTTCACACAAGAAATCATCAAAGCATTTCGTCGGTAATTTTATGCTGTCCTACCGTTGTGGTAATTGACGACGTCCTTGCAGAATCATACGTCAAATTGTTTGTCAATCGATACAAGGATTCAAAGGCTATCTTTGTGAGTCGATATGATCCAGTAAGAGCTGACACTCACCAGATTGTTATAGGCCTGGGAGCTGGTCAATGAAGGTGAGAGAGGATGATTTACCAATCCACATCTCATAATAACACTTTTACGTGCCCTTTTAGCGAGATGCCGGGGAGAACTTCCATCATCTGCAGCTTGTTCTGCTAGAACGGGCACATTGACCAAGTGGTATAAGCAACAGTCAGATCTCATTAGGCAACTGTGCGTTGAGTTCCAGAATGTCCATTGATCCCTGAACTCACCTCATTTGACCTCGAAATGCAGAGATCCATATCATCTCATCACTACCGGAGGAGAAGGCCACTTTTACTGGCCAAAGAATACTCCTGGCTTCTGGTATAATGGAGTCTGGGTCTCGGATTACAATTACAATGGCGATGGTACGTCATCATTCTCTACAGGCTGTCCTTCCAATGTCAACCTAATATGATCACATAGCTGGAGAAGACTTCGACAAGGACCTTGCTTTGCCGAATATTGATTTTGGGACATATGTGAGTCGATACTACCCATAGCACCATAACCATCGCTCACTCTACACCGGTCTTAGCACATGTACCCAGAGAGCTGGTGAGATACTATTGAGTTCGGTCTTTAATAACTAGCTAATTTCGTTATGTAACAGGTATCCTCAATTGGTAGGCCATGATGCTAGGTTATGTGAGATGCTGAATCCTAACTTGATCCTGACGGGATCCTTTAGATCACCCCTGGATCGAACTTCTCCATTGAAGCATGGGGTGTGCAGTGGATTAAGCAGCACGCTGAAGGTAAGTTACTGTTGTGATGTTATGTAGAGTGTTGTGAGTAATCGGTCCCCCGGAAATAGCCGCTCGCAAAGTTGGTTAGTGTCGTCTTGATTAATTGCTAGTATATATTCGGAACTGACCCACACCCATTCTTTTGCAGGAAAGCCAGTGATCTTGGAAGAATTCTCCGTTGGGTTGTACTCGAATAAGAAAGCATGGTATCCTGCTTGGGTTCAGGCAGCATTGGACACTAAGCAGGGTGGAGTCATGCCCTGGCAATACGGACAACTTGGACTCACCGAAAGCGGCGGCAACCGACTTATCAAATATGCGGACGCTATCATCAATGGGGTGAGTACCTGACCTTTCTATTGTGGATATAGACGTCTTACCGCCCATTGTGACCCACAGGCTTCACCAAATGACGGTATGTACCCACCAGTTTAAGTGTTTGATGTTTGATAGTTGTTAACATTACGACGACAGGTAATACATATTACAAGAATCAAACCGAAATTTGGAACTTGTTCGAGCATGTCGCCAAGGTTCAGGACAGCAGAAGCCGTTAGTCAGTGAGTGTAACAACCAAAAGGTCCAACTTTGCAGCAATTGACAATCCCTCTCCCTTTATAGCGAGGACTTTGACTTGAAGTGATAGACGAAGCCCACATTATGAGGGTGAAAAAGCTTGTGATTGGCCGCAATTGAGCCCCGGTAATGGGAAAAAATAACTTATTAGAGCTTTGAGGAAATACAACTTGCCACTGCTCATTACATCTTAGCACAACATGACCTGAGTCGTCTTGATGCTAAGGGACGAGTAGCGTTGCCGCGAGTTGGGCTGAGTTAAGTCTTAGAGCCAATTAAAAAAGACATTGGTTTGAGAGCCCTACATCCTAACTCCGACGCCGTTTGATCCGCGTACACGTGATCTTTCACATCTGGATCGTCACAGCAACGCAAGTGATCCAAGGAATTATATCACGTGAACCAGATATGAAAGGAACATGCCTGCTTATGCTTTATGTCGCCACCAACTCGACTCGCGGCTACACTAAGGACGAGTAACAAATTAACAACACCGTCGTCCCATCGGTTTTTCGATCCACTCGCTCAATGGGGCTACAATGAGGAACCAAAGCATTCTAAGGTTGTCTAACAGTCGTAAAACAAAACTAATAACCATGCCAAATTCAAGACACACTAAACCAGTATCAAGACAGAACGAAGAGAGATGGAAGTTAGATGGAACTCAAAACCCAAATAGTAAAGTAATCGGTAAGGGTGAAAGACAAGGTTCTCGGTATTAAACGCTAAGGGGCAGCGAAGATGACGACTGGGCTTAACCACATCTCGTAGTCTCCAGTAAATCGAAGGGCCTAAACCAGTAACAGTATGAACACCATGGGAATAACGTTATATCAAGCAGCTAACTCACCCGAAGCAAAAGGCGATATGATCCGTTGGGTATGATAGTTCCATTGGCAAACTTGCGAGACGAAAGCTGATATGAATCACCAAGGATTAGATTGAACAAGCAAGGTGAAAAAGAAGCAGAAAACGTACCGAAACGGATTCATAGCCGTTATTGGCAAGAGTTGACAGTACGTTCCTGGATTGCATGCCGAATTCGGTAATAGCGCCGACTGTATCAACATTAGATCCTTTAGGTGCTTGGGGAGGGCGCTTTTTGTCTGGGAACACCCAATCAAACAGGTCACGAAGGAACCCTCGGGCTGATATGTGGCTACTTGGCTCGGCACTACTGAGTGATCGTGCATCGACTGTGGAAAAATCATCTGTCGATACGAGGGGATCGATATGTCGGCGCATCTGGACATCGCTGGATGATCCCAATGAGTCATAATCTGCTAACAACCTTGAAAGCCGGTGGCGACGTTCATGCTCTCGTAGACTCTGTAAAGCTCGTTTCCCAACGACTCCGCTTGCTAGTGTTCTCTTTTCGAAAACATCCAAGTCAAAGGACTCTGAGGATGAGCGCTTTTGTGCAGGAAGGGTATAATTCGCAGAAACTAGATCCAGCTTCACGACTTGCGACCCACTTGCCAAACGGTAGAACAGGACAGGATAGTCAGTGCCTTGAATGGAAAATATATGAGCCAAGCGGTTGCATAAGGGTAAGTATTTTTTGACTAACCTTGGAATGTGTATGTGGTGGTTCCCGTGATGGGGGCATTGTTTTTGACAATAGCCGGTATTGGGAAACCAAAATCTAGAACCAGATCGGACAGTGTGAGTATTCAGAAGATCTGTGGCCGCTTCACAAAATCTGGCTTACAGGTGGTCGAGGTATCAATGACTTTCCGCTCCTTCATGGCACCGGCGACACCCAAGTAGCTGACAACAAGGTCATCATCACCGGTACAGCTGATTTTGATTTGACCAGTGAACACGGGATATGTCTTGGGATCAAGTCCAGTTGGAGGTGTTATCGTGACCTTGACGACGTTCAATAGCAGAGGCCACACTGTCACTTGGTTAGAGCCCAACTGGACCTTCGCTACGTTGTTAACGACTGTGGGGGTTTGTAACACCAGTTGGTTATTTGGATCAACGGTGAGGACGGTGCTGGCTGGTACATGGGAGAGTGTACAAGTCTTGGTCTTCCAGGATCGGTTGTTGATGGTGATGTACTGGGTGTATTCCGAGTTGACTGTATCATTCAGATGCAAAATGCTGGGAGAAACAAAGGTAGTCGATCTGACGGCATCGTATGCGTTGATCAAGCCCGCCCCCTGTTGCGCAAGGGAAAGAATCGGAGAATTCGCAGTTTTCGCGGTAGGAATAGTCGTAGAAGTCAATTCAAACAATGACTTCGCCTCCGTAGCCGTTTGATATGATTTTCCCTTGGCTTGGATCATCAGGGCACTAGCACCGGCGACGAGAGGAGAGGAAAAGGAAGTGCCTAGGAGGGTGTATCAGCATATATTATTTATCGGTGCACTGGACGGGTCCTACCAGTCGAGATAGTCCAGGAACCCAGCGCCGACGGCAAGGGGATTAGAACAGTACCGCCTGGGGCAACAACGTTAGGCTTGAAGAACAGATCGTTTGCTAATCCAAAAATTCCTAAATCAATAGATACGCAACATGCGAACTGATCAGACGTACAAGGTCCCCATGAGCTGGTTGATGCAATGAGACCACCAGGTATATTGGAGACATCCTGGAAAACTGTCGTCGGGAACGAGATTGTCACAGTGGATGACATGTTGTATTGGAGAAGCTATGCAATAAAGCGATCAGAAGTGGCGCAAGAAATCTCGGTAACTAGACATACATCTTCACCGTCCACCTTCAGGATCAGGGCTCCTATGATTCCGGTGAGATCAACCGCCTCAAGACCACCCACGTTGCTACGCAACAGTTGCGATCAATACTCGCACATTTGAATACCGATGTAAGTACGTACTTGTAGAATAGTGCATACTTTCCGCCAGCAGCTTTGATGTTGGTAATCTTCTGAGCCTAAAACAAGGGGATGAGCACAAAGAGTCTTGGAACGTCTGTGTACGGACTTGAAAACTTACAAAAGCGCAGTTCCCTCTTCGGGCAAGTACCACAAATTGAGCTACGTTTACTCCTTGTGGCAAAGGAACGCAAGCATCCAAGTCTGATGGGACGTAGATTTGACGAGAACCAGGAATTGGGAGAGCTGTGGCACTAAAGTATGGCTAAAATTTCATGATGTTAGACTTTAACGCCAACCATGCATCGAAGTCTGCTCACAATCGGAGGACGACCATTCGATAGAGCGGCCGTTGCAACCTTGTAGGAGACGCTGGGATACGATGTAAGGCCAAGGGACTCTCTAAGTAATGACGAAACTTACGCCTCAACGGAACCAACCGAGATCACGTTTGGTCCAGTCCCTGGGGAACTTGCGTACCATGGGCCAAACGCGCCATTGTTACCTATACCATTGTCCCGTCAGATGGTGTGCCAGCAGGTGTAGATGTGAACGTACCAGCGGCAGTGGCAACAATCCGTCCACGCTTACTAATCCTGTCAGCAACGACTGCCAAAACATGGGAGGACCAGCCTGAAAGTAGGAGTTCATACATAGAAATCCATGATCAAACGAAGTACTTACCTGTTGAAGTGACCAAGGACAAGTTCAGGATGTCGTTGCCATCTTCGTAAGCTTTGAGCATGGCCTTGACTATCAGCTCATCGTTTGACTTTCCAGTACAACTGAACACGCGACTGGAGATAGATGGGTCAGAATAGGACAGGAGCTAGTGAATGGACGACGTACTATGCAGCAATCTTGGCGTTGGGTGCGACACCAACAAACTTGTAGGTAGGATCCAAATTTGCAGCAAGGACCCTATTACGCGAATCAGTACGGGCTGTTCGGAGTGATATCAAATGGCTTACCCAGCAACGGCAGTTCCATGGCCATAGCAAGTATCAAGAGGGTCTTTATCGGGTTTAGGCTCAGTGGAAGCACCCGTGTTACCAGTGTACGCCTTTGAATATGGTTAGAGCGTTCCCTAGATCAAGAAAAACAGAGACAACATACATCGCCTACAAAATCATAGCCTACCAGAACACATTTCAGAATTGGCCAAATAATAATGGGGATATGATGACATACCGGTGTACACCTTGTCACCTTTCTTCCCGAAGCTTTTCCCAAATAGATCAAGATTGTAATCAATCCCAGAGTCTATGACAGCGATTTTAACACCGTCCCCTCGGAGTCCTTCCTTATGAAGCCGGTTGATACCAGTCATGTTATGGGTAATCATATCTTCTGCTCCAGGGGGAGGTCGTACTGCGGATCCAAGTAACGGTAACTCCGGGGCATCTTGAATATACACGGGATATATTCCGACAACGTGTTGCATTTCGCCCACGGAATAGAGGTCATCTTCTTTCTATAATCGAAAAATCTCAGAATCATGCCTGGTTTCCTAGTTGCGGAACCGAACCTTGAGTGTAATGGATGCCCCCACGAAAACTTCATCCGAGGTGAACTCCTCGCGCAACCTCCAAGTGATGCCGCGTTTGTCAAGATGGTCGTACAATCGGCGATGTAGCTGAAGGGATAGGGATGTTTTTGCAAACTTCGTGAAGTCGAACTTGGCACTGCTTATTCGGAACCGAACTTACCGACCGTCCTTCTAAAGACCTGCGTGTGGGAAATGAACCTGCATCCAACTCGATCAAGTAGGTGCCGGGAATGATTTGAGCAGACGATTCCATAGGCAGCGTAGCGATGTCGACATAGCCATATGCGACTGACCCCAAAGTTGCAAGGAATAGAACCAGGCGGTCGAACATTTCGCGGAATTTTGAACCAAATAGATGTTTAAGCGAGTGTGGTTATATGAAAGAGCGTTCGGTAGTCTTGAAGTAGACTTGATATGTTTTATGGAAACGAGTGACCAATATTTCTTCTGAAGAAACCAAGGCGACCTATATCGATGTGATCAAGTTGTGAGTAAATGCCTATGTTCCTTCCTCGAGACGAGACCGAGAGATCATACCAAAATATTCTTCTACAGACTGTAGCGTCAAGGCGCTACTACGAAGCGAAACCCAATGACGGAATGGACGCTCTTGGAGAGAACGATGGGAGAAAAGCAATTCGGGAAGCAAAACGGTGTTCCTCCGCTCTGAAACTCCGCTTCAAGATCTTTCTTTGACCCCTTCAGACCCTGACATCAAACAGGCACCAATCCAGGGGTGTTGGAAACGTGATGACACTCCGATCAGCGCTCACTCCCTTTTGTGACGGATTGCGTATGAGAGGTTCTTCTGCTGCTATTCAACTCGATCATGCTGTGCATACCCTATGCATTTTCAAAATCGGAACAGATCGTCCCTATATGCTTCTTACAACGTGCAACCTACTTCAAATTTAGCGCTTTCGGCGAGGAGACCGACAAGGATAGGTGCTTCCCCAACGTCGTCATGTCACTATTTCTGTCCATATTCCATTGTAGTAACGCCTACGTTCAACTTGATATGATCCTGTGGACTCACCTCCAAAGTCCTTGACTATGGCATAAAATTGTGGTTCCTTGAAACACAATACTGTCACTCCTTTGATCGAGTCTTGGCCCTGCTATGTGGCTTGCCTTGGTAAAGCTTGACGGTGCCGAGCTGAGGTCGTTGGGATTCTTTGTGGAGCATGCAGCGTCTTAGGCTTCCTTGATGAAGTGCCACCCAATCTCATGTGTATAGCCATGAGGTGGAGGGGGATGAGGAGATGATTTTGCTGGCACACTATCACGAATCTGATGTTCTGTGATGTACAGTTCCCGGATCTATACACAAGAATTCAACCGAGAACACCTGCTCAAGTTCAGTACACCCGACACATGCAATCTCCTCGGAGACATGCCACGAGAGTCTTCACAAATCAGCATGGAATTATGAGAATATATTATAAACAATTTCCCATTAGGAACGAACATCAGGATTGTATGTATCTGGAAGTCGACAACTGCCATATTCGCTCAGTAAAAGACCGAGCACTTCTATTCTTAATTGAGATTAACCGTACACTATCCGGGCTTCTTACTGAAATACAATCTTGCGCCTTCTTGTGGCAGTCTTGAGAAAATCTCTCGCTCAAATAATGACATACTGCGTCATTATCCAGGAGTCCAGGCGCACTCCCACCGATCGAGGTACAAAATTTCCAAGAACAGGTATCGGCTGACATACCGCGGTAGACCGTGGAGAAACTCGAGAACTCGGAATAGTACATCGTGCTCCATCCGTCAACTGTTCAGGGTAACCGTGCTATACTGGACGCAGTTGGACAGCTTCCGAGACAAGAAATCGGAATGCTGGGGTTACGTCGGAGGATACCACTTTAGTCTCGAATGATCTACGCAGACAGCGCAGTGCCTTGATTTCTTTTTATGGAGGTTCTGCGCATTTTGAGCTTTGATAGGAGGTTCAGAGATGACTCGTTCGCTTGCGTAAACGTTGAACAAGTTATGGCATTGACAAGACGGATGAGAGTTTGACCGCTATTGAAAGCGCAATCTAATCCATGCAATGAAATGTATTCCCATCCGAATAACGATTAATGCGATGTGCTTCCATAAGAATCAGAAGCAATAGCCGTGCGGAAACATCTCGCGGTTGTCTTTGCATCACGAGGAAGAGCGTAGAATGAAACATTGTTTGTGAGTGGTTGGTCTGATGGCGGTGAGTTGCTACGTGGCCGCAGCCTGAAAAGCTTTATCTTGAGCCTTTTCGCAGTCCCTTCAGCCTCCTTTACCGTCCCTTCCACGTATCCCCTGCACGTATCCGCATCCCGCCATCAGCATACATTAATCCCGCCAAGACACTCTTCGTTTTCTTTCGTTACATTTCCCCGTCAGTTCCACGTTAATATCTTCGTCGCACCACCACATCATGCAATCTGGCATTAATCCTTCGCTCATCAACGCTCCTTCGCCTTCCTCCTCCACATCCTCTCAGTCTGCCACATCTCGAAAGAGGCAACGACTGAGCGATGGCATCACATCTGAAGAGAGGAAAGAAGCGAGGTAAGTTTCCACACTGTCTCCCACATTCACACATAGCTCACCACACTCCCATATTAGGGCCGAGCGTAACAGAATAGCGGCGCAAATCTCCCGCGACCGTCGCAAGGCGGAATTCGAGGAACTGAAACATAAAGTTACTTTCCTTGAACGCGAGAATGCGACCCTACGCGCGACTATTGCCACATCTGGAATCACCACATCATCCAACGCGACATTGGCTTTAAGCCAAAGGGAACTTGAACGAGAACGAGAGAATCAAGAGTTGAAAGAACGGGTTAAGATGTTAGAGAAGGCTTGGGAGAGCGTTGTCTCGGCTCTCCATGGTGTTGGGGGAGCAGCAGGTCTGACTCTACCCGCTGTCTCTTCCCTCCAAAAAGCCTCCTCTACATCGGCTTCGGCACCGATACAAGCAAACGTCGATACAACGATCACTTCTACGTCATCACCACTGGTAGAGGTCTCTGACCTCGCTTCCACTCGCCACCTAGCACGGGTGGCGTACATCTTGTCCCATTCAGTTGACGATGAGATGTCCCTGCAGCGGGTGGAGCCAGTGACGACGACAAAGACGCGATTATCCCATCCCTCGACGCCGCCACCATCCTCAATAACACCATCCAAAACACAGTATCCACATCACTCATCCCAGATCAAGACTGGTTCCGCTCCGTGCTTGAAGGCAACTCGTCTTCACCAGCACCGTCCGAGCTGTCCACGATCCTCAATACGCCTACGACTGAAACCACATCCTTGGGCATCTCGACGCCATCGATGATGGCATCTTCACTGTCTCTCTTTGGACAAGGAGAGGTAGAGATGGAGAAGCTCCTGGCATTGTTACCCTCAGTATCTTCGAACCCGCTCTCTGGCGAGCTCGAGGGTATGGGAGTTGACGCATCCAAAGAGGATTGGTGGATGTCTAACTGGCTGACGGAAGACTCTTTGAAGAAGGACGAGTCTTCGTTGGTCTCCAATTCTAGTCTTGGTGTGTTCTGATTTGTTGGGTTTTCTTCTACTTTCTTTATTCTCTTTCTCTTTCTGTCTTATCTCCCATGTGTATTTTTGGCGACCCATTCTAGGGAACTTTTTTTTTCTTGGTTCTTGACCATGACTTTCCTGTTTGATCGATTTGCCTTTGTTGAGTTTAGGGGTTGGGTCATTCTGTTGCTTTCTCTGCCTGTCTCTCAGCTACTCCCTTTATTGGTTGAGGAGTTGGTGAGCGCGAGAAGGTGGCTTTTTGGTCTTATCTCTGTATTTAGCATTAGCTAGTTGTCCGAACGTGAATTCATTGATGGTTCCAACGATACTGATCACGCGTGTGTCTGGAGTGATGAAATTCTCATTTCGAAGGACGTTGGGGAAAGCCAATAGATACAAGACTACGTAACAGTACATGTGAATCACTCCATGGAAGTTGGATCCAGTGAATCCCGAATCTCTTTCAGCTGAGCTTCAAGCTCTTTTATCTTCTGTTCGCTTTCCGCCTTCTGCTCGGCGGCCACTCTAGCTTCATTTCTGAGCCTTTCGAGTTCTGTCTCCAGCTCGGCAACTCTCGCTGCTCTGGCTTCTGCATCTTTCAGACGTTGTTCGAGGTCCCGTATATACTGTACGGCAAATTCCAGGGACGCAATGACGTCGTTGCTGGTTTTTGTCTCCGCTGGGAGCACATTCGAAGACTTTGGACTCTTGGGACCATCCACCAAAATGCTCTTGAGGGTACGAGAAGACTCAGCTGCTGGCTCTGGTTGAGGCACAGATCGTGCTTGAGCAGGAGTCGGCGGAGTCTTGTCTTTTCTTGGAAAGAAATGTGTAATTTGACTTGGGTGAGGCTCCGAAGGAGGTGCAGCAACGACCGCTATCGGTGCGTTTGGTTTAATTGGTCCTCGATCACGAAATGGGTTGTCCTGTGGCAATTGATATTCAACATTCGGCATACACAGGGAATCTTGATCCAAAACTTACTGGGTCATCCAAATCACCTAGGATTCCACCTGGAGTGCCACCCTTTCGCGCCTTGGAAGCAGGTCTAAACTTCTTTTTGGGTGATCCAGCGTCATCAACCACAATATCCGCTCGTCCTTTGCCCTTGTCACCGGTGCTCGGCTTAACAGTGCTGGTCGAATCTGAATCAACATCCATACTGTTGGGGGTCCTTAACGCCATGAAACTGGGCTGAGGAGATTCGCCCAAAGCCTGACTAATTAACGCTTTACGGCGAGCAGCTGACTCTGGATCGTATCGAGGTGGACGTTTCGGAGTAGAAGGGGCACTTTGCATGTGTGATTGTACAAAAGGTCTTGGATTCGATCGTGGTTCTGTTGGAGTTGAGGGAGGAGGCGTTACACTTCTTGAGATAACTGTGGTTGCAGGTGAATGGACCGTTGTAGGAGTCTCTATATCGCACTGCTCGTCCCAACCTGAAGAAGCCACGATCACGGAATCAGCTGGGCGCTCGAACACATTATTGTTCGTTGGACCTACGGAAGAATTTGCAGCGACCTGGATCGTCGTGATCTCTGGTGCACGAGTAGAAATGCCTAGAATAGTTTTATTAATATCAGATGTGATAATATCGCTTAATGAATTTACCTTGATCTTTCCACAGACAGACGTTTGACACACGGTCGAGGAGGCTGACAATTGCAATAGAACTCACCGTCTATCTGGCGGGAGGCGGTGAAGGTATACACTTTAGAGCCATTCGCCGCCATTTTTAAACCGTGAGTGCGGGGGAATGCACTTTGACTCTCGCGCGGGAATGAATGAATGAGCCGCAATTTATAAGAGTCACGTTACACCATACATGGTGATTCTACTTTACACAATCGGATTACGCCGAGACATAAACCGTGGGAACCACTATATGTTTTAGTTCGGCCTAGTTTCAAGTTCCTAGAAAGACCCTTGGCAGTACTAAGAGAGTCTCGACAATCAGGCAACGTTTTTTTTTTCTTTTTGCAACGACAATCAGCAACGTCTCTCTCCATCCTCTTGATGCATTCCTCGGACATTCATTTCAATTACATCGAAACTGTCAACACAAATCTGGTGAGCATCGTCGTTGTTTAATAGACGGACACCACTGATCTCCACAACAGGTCTGTTGTATTTGCCAGTAAGTCAAGCCACATCCGGGCACCGAGGGCGCTCTCTGATTCATCTTCAACAGGAATCCGTTCATCGATCCATGGGTCACAGACTGTGAACATACCTTTTGTCGCGACTGCATCACTCAGGCTCTGTCGGTCAACTTGCGGTGTCCCTTTGACCGTCAGCCACTCACGGAGAACAACCTGAAGCCCGCTGCTGCCATCATTCGCAATGTTAGACATCATCATTACGATTCAAGATCCCAGCTAACATGGTGTTTATATTATAGCTGGTCGACGAGTTGATTGTCGCATGTCCGCATGATGCATCAGGGTGCTCTCATACCTGTCAGAGACAGTTGCTGGCTACGCATCTTTCCGAAGACTGTCTCTTTGTTCAAGTTAATTGCGCCCATCCATCATGCAAGCACACCGTCCTCAGGAAGGATATAGGAAAGCATTCTGTAGATTGCGTCCACCGCTTAGTGGAATGTGAAGCATGTGGCAGGGACGTCAAGCTCTCCGAGATGAACGTGAGTAACCCGCTTTGTGATGTAATTCCGCAAAGTCTCTAAATTGCTTCCATTAGAACCATCATGACGAATGCCCCGCACGAGAGATCACCTGCGTGCATTGTAACACAACCCTTTCTCGCTCAGAGCTCACGACGCACCTCTCCACATGTCATCATGTACCTATCCCATGTGCTCATTCCTCGCAAGGTTGCCAATGGATTGGCACACGGCAGATCATTGATCAACACTTGCAAGTCTGTCCATACGAAGCCATCAAAGGGTTCTTTACAGTTACTGCCACGAAGTTCCAGGCACTCGAGCTCGAGAATTCAGAGCTCAGGAAACGCCTCTCGGATCTCGAAAGAACTTGCAAATCTCAGGAGCAAGATCTGGAACGGGCGAAACAGCGGTTGGGTACATGGTTTAAACCTGTATCATCTGGTGCGCAGGGGATAGCATCTGATTCTGCATACAATCTACCACGACCGGAAAGTTCGAGCACCATTAGGCGTACGGGAAGACGTTTATCAGCACCTCTTCACGCCGCTCTATTCAGTGATCAACCACAGACCACGGAACCCGCTGATACGTCTACTGCTGGTTTTTTCCCCGAATCTCAGATACTCGATTCTTCCGCCGGACCTGCAGGAGCCACAGTGATACCCTCCTTAAGGTCTCAACCTTCAATGCCATACATGAGACAGGGAGGAAATGGTAGCACAACCTCGATCGCGCCCCTCAACTTTGATACCACTTTGGAAGCTACTTTGACATCACTGAGAAATTCGGTGGTAGCTCTATCCAGTAGCTTGGACTCCCTTGAGAGGAAGCAAGACATCATGCTTGCAACGGAGACACTAAGGATGCACGAAGACGTTGGCAGTTTGCGAGCCATTGTCCATGGATTGAGAATGCAGGTAAGCGAATCATCCTGTTATCATAACCCGCTAGATTCTCATGCTTTTTCTGCTTAGGTTCACACAATGATGATGGATAGGAATTCTCAGCTGTATGGTCGCATGGGTGTAATGGGCCCAAGCAGTAATGTCCTTCCAATAACTGGAGGACCAAACTCTTCCGGTGAGCCTTCAACCACTTATTCCACTGTCACATCCTTTGCACGTGGACTCGTTCACGGATACCCTCGTCCTCCCCATCTCTCCCCCACATTCTCAGATCTCGATTTGGAACCCATAGCATCCGTTGCGGATGGAACAGTATCGTCTGCCGCACGATACCTCAATCATCCACCACCCGCTCATTTCAATCTATCACCTAATGTCACTACCAGTACCACCAGCACTGTCCGTCGTGGATTTCTTCACGAGAACAAGCTCTAGGGTATTCGCATCGCATCGCTCATTTCGCTCCCGTCACGGACTTTGATTCACGGTCATTCCTCTGTCATATAACATCCAATCCCACAGAACATCATATATCGAACCCTCTCATTCTTTGTAGCTTGACATTGTTTCTAACCAATATCTCCATATGTATACGACCTTTACCTTTTATCCATGTATCGGTTCTTTCATAATTTTCAAGCAACACACATGATTTTTTGGATCCATATAGTGCCCCGCCTCATTCAAAAGGCGGTATCTTCGTGATGATATTGATTGTAGCACAACATTAAGGAAGTGAGAATGCCAGATCCACTGGATCGGGCGACAAGTAATAGCGAAAGTAATGACATCACGATCAATAGTTGGACAGATAGAAGTCGATGCATCGACATCAAATGGCACTAGACAAACAAGCTAGGTAAAAAAGTTGTGTGAAAGGGATAGCATGGAAAGAAAATCGGTTGTGTAGCACTCAGATAGATTTTTGTACAATGTCCGCTTGTTGTTTTGGAGTGGTGTAAGGAGCGGCGACGGAGGGAATGAAACAGATGATGGAGTTCAAGATGGAGCGTACATCTTCCTGGTGACCCGAAGTGTAGGGAAACTATAGTCCACAAAGTAGCGGAGTGCTAGGGGAATGAAAGGGAGAGGCATGGTACTGGGAGGGGCATAAGATGGTCGTCTCAAAACACGGTTGAAGTGAGAGACGACCGATGGGTTGAAGAATGGGGAGCGACGTCAGCACATCACTTGATTCACCTCTGCCAGACGTCCATTCCGCTCATCCTCCTGGCTTCCTTCACCGAGGCAGTCGTACCAAATGCTGGTTGTGTACCTGGTGGATTATTCATGGGAGGAGATTGATAGGCGATATTTCCATTATTAGCACCATTCGCGGGATACTGAACGGGCGGACCCTGACCTGTAGCAGAGGCAACAGCCGCGCCATAGAATGACGGAGCCCCCGAAGCAGGTTGCTGATTTGATGGAGGTCCTGCAGGTGGATGAGTGGATCCATAGGCAGTTTGATACTGCGTAGGTTGGAGAGGAGCATATAACGTGGCCAGCCCATCCTTGTGATCAAATGCATCAAAAGGAGTCGAAGCATGCTGTGAAGGAGGTTGCTGCGATTGTTCAGGATAGTTGGGTGCAACCGCAGATGAAGGAGCCGAGGTGGGTTGTGTTCCTGATCCTGGTGCACTTGAGGATGGAGACATGTACGTCGTGCGGCTGCTGGATGTTGGAACACCCGAGTAGGTTGGTTGCGGTGGTGCGGGACCTGATACATTCACCCCACTGGCAGCACTACCGCCATTGGCATCGTATCTGCCATTGGAATTACTGGCCATCAAGCCCGCCGCTGTCCTGACAGAGTTCATCGCCACTTCCCTCAATGTCGCATTCTTATCCTGAGAAAGCGAATGAGAATGGCCAAGACTGTGACCAGTACTGCTTCCCGAGTGACCATGATGAGAATCTGTCAAGACTGCAGCAGGCGGGGTCTGGAAGTGGGAGAGTCCACTTGATTGTGTGGGGGCATACCGCGATGGAGCTGGATTCTGCCCACCAGATCCGCTCCAGTTGCCGCTTGAACCTCCCAAACCAGATGCAGCCATCTCTACTTGCTGCTGTAGGTACTCTAGCTGAGGATAAGTTCCACCCGGCGTACCACTCCCTCCTGAACCAGCACCCAATTTCGAAGCTCCAGGACCTCCTTGTTGTCGTCTCTCCCATTCTCTCATAGCTTCCTCTCTGTTCAGCACAGGAGTCAAATTTCTTCCCATTCCGGCTGCTTCCAAATCCAGATGGGGATGGTGATGCTTGACATTCCATCTTGCCAGATGCGACGAAGGGATCTGGTCGAGCTTGTGAATTGTATTCGCCCGGGCTCTAGAGGATGGATAATAAGAATTAGATGGGGCAGTAGGACCAGATGGAGGTTGCTGTGAAGCTCCATACTGTTGTGTTTGTTGTTGACCATAATGATCCGAATGGGCATGCGAATGATCATACGAACTCGGAGGTGGTTGACCACTTCCGTACCCATACGCGGCTCCGGTAGTTGCTTGGCCGTTTGATGAAGGTGGTGGTTGACCGCCAGCGGCCAAGTACGGATTTCGTGTGGCACTGCTTGCGGCCATAGCATTCGCGGCTTGCGCATTGAATGCAGCCTGTTGCTGCTGCAGATGCTTGTTGTAGGCTGCTGCATCATACGTCCGGTTCGGCTTGGCTTGTTGACTAATGAGACCTCCGTATGGCCGTTTAGGGTCAACACCACCATTCACCTGGGTTACGGTGGCTGATACTGATATTGCAAGTAGCGGCTATGAACAGGGTCAGGTCAAAGAAGCTAAATAAGGTAATATCCCATTGGGGACTTACTGTATATGGTTTCGTAAATGGTTCGCCGGTGATGAACGGGTGGAGTCTAGCCTGTTGGGGCGTCCACCGCAAAAGAGGGTCCAGCTGTAACAAGCCACCGACAAAGTCGATAAATGCGGTGCGCTGCTGCATCTCTGTTGGGGAGGTTGATTAGCTAAAAAAAAAAGCACGATTCGGATAACTCGAGCGCTTCTGTTTACCTCTTTCGATATCAGCGGGTCCCTTTGTCGGCCTGTTGAGTGGCGCATTGCGAATGATTTCTCCCAATGTGTTGTGGGCAAAGTACTTCTTGCCCGGCTGTTCGTTCACATTGTGCTCTGCCGAGTACTGTTCAATCGACTTTAACCTGTGTCGTTTCCGACCGTACTCGTCGATATAGGCAACGAAGAAGTTGCCCGCCTGTTTCCCATTCTCCAACATGTGGGCAGGAGGAATGCTGTGCAATAAAAGCAAGTAAGCAAGCGCACGTCACGACAAAGGACTCCGACACGTTACCCTAGCATCTCCGCAATCCGAGTGACCTGGTTGTATTCACTCGTGCCAGGGAACAGAGGTAATCCCAAAAACAACTCGACGGCGATACATCCCAAACTCCACATGTCTATAGCTGAATTGTAGGGTAGACCCAATAGAACTTCAGGTGAGCGGTAAAACCGCGATTGGATATAAGTGTATACTGTCTGCCCCTCCGCACAAGCAGATCCAAAGTCTATTACTTTGATCCCAGGAGTCTGAAGTCTGTGAGACACCGAGAGGGTCGGAACCGAAGAGCGTCAATGGAAGCGCCAACCAAAGGACAAAAAGGGTACGTACGTTTTGAGCAGGATATTCTCCGGCTTCAAATCGCAGTGTATCACTCTGTGCTCCTTGAGCACCGATAAGGTGTCCAATAGTTGGGTTGTAAACACCTTGACAAGTTGAGTGCTGAGACCACCAAACTGATTTTGCTTGATGAGCTCGTAGAGGTTGCTAGACAGCAATTCAAACACGAGGCAGAGATGGTTCTTGTGGATGAATGTATCCCGGAGTCGAAGAATGTGATGCTCATCGTGTGGATCCGCTTGGGTATTGAGCTGTCCAAGATATTCGTATATCGATGAGCAGGGTCCATTAGGTGAAAAGGTCTGTAATTACGTACCATTTCGAGAATACGAACTTCCATCATACTTTGGTTAAAGTACGCGGGTTTGTTCTTTACGACTTTGACGGCAACGATCTCATGTGTCTTCATGTTTTGGCACTTGACGACTTGGCCAAACGTTCCTTGTCCGAGAACATCAAGGATCAGATATCGACTGCACCAAATGATCAAAAAAGGAATTTAGCCGGGATCGATGTGATGGAGAGACAACAAGACGTACTTGTTATTCTCTTCCCCCAACCAATCATTAACATATAGGATGTAATCGTAATCTTCGTTGTCGTAGCCATCATTATGAGCCGCTTTGCTGGGTTTTGTAAGCACTCTGCGTGGATTATGAGCGGTCTCGTATCTGAAAACTGGATTGCAAAGGTTATAAGTGGAAGTGATGTGGGTGGTGAGACTTTTGAGGGGCTGTTGATGATAATCAGCTTTTTGACTGTTTTCGGTTAATGTTTTTCGCAACGCACGCTTAGGAAACCAGATCCATTGGGATCAGCTCTTCTTCCGGGAGGTTGAGCGTTGACGACAGGCCTTAGATCCCGACTATCTCTGACGCGTTTGAGACCTTGTGGTCTACGGCGCTGAGGTTGAGGTGGCTGCTGAGGCGGTGGCAGCTGTGATGGTTGCTGTTGTTGCGGAGCAGACTGCTGCGAAGATGGCTGTTGATGTTGATCCATTGCATGAGAATAGAAGGACTGAGTCTGCTGAGGTTGATAAGCACGCTGAGAGAGAGGAGTAGTGGGAGTGGAAGCGGATGCGCGGCCTGAGGTGGAACGGGTGGAATCGAGGGATGGAGTGTGATAGGCAGGCGGTGCTTGTTGTTGTATAGTAGGTTGATGATAGACATCTGGAGATACAGGATTACTATAATCCATTGATGGTCTAGGAGACAGTTGAGAGTTCTGTCGGGTAGAGTCGCGACGAGCGAGGGATGGATTGCGGCGTGGAGAGTATTCATATGGTGCAAGGGTTGGACCCAACGCTGAGGGATAAAACGACGATGAGAGAGTAGATGACCTCTGAGCTGGAGCATGTTCATCTGGTGGAGGATACATGTCTTGAAAGGAGTCAGCGTCCATGTCGATGGGAAGGGGCAATTGTCACCCTTTGCCCCAAAATCAAAACGGTTTTACATACAATTCGTGCTGTTCACGTATCTAGGAAGGTCGAATCCATCACTGGCCTCCATTGATACACAGATAGATGGTCGAGTCTGAGTGAATGGGTTCTTGTTGTTGGTTGAGTGGAAGCAGAAAGGAGTGAAAACCGATCTATCAATTCCAATTCCGACTACCAACTACTTCTACTAATCGTCTTTCTGCTTCAAGTAATACTCTAGCATCCCCTTTTCCATCAATGTCTATGCTAACGTATACTGCCTTTCGTAACCGCCGAGCTTGGAATCATATGTTAGTTTTTCCGACGGATACCGGCAGTGTAAAAAATAAAGCCAACCTAATCTCTGTGCCATACCCACACTCGCCTCGCTCTCATTCGATCGGTAAAGCCATGCTCCTGCATTGTCTGGAATGCTTGGCTGTACGTCAACTTGTGAGTAAATGTCCTTTAGATCAAAGAGAAACACGCTTTCACTTGAGCACTTGGCATGGCACATCCCCAGTCCCTTGCTATTCTTCCTCGGCTGATTACAGATTCAATTTTCTGTTTCATGTCCTGTTCCGCGTTTTCTTCATCGTCCATGAGACGACTGCCTTGATTCATTCCTTCCGGATCAGTAGCACCGATCCATATCATGTACGTATCCACCAATGTAGTGATTTGTATCACCAATCCCGGAAACGAAGGTGCATTACTTGGAGGAGGATAATAAAACCTTTGTACGTTTATTTGAGGGACTGAGTCGGTCATAATGCTTTATTGTGATAGAACTTTTCAACATGACTCCTTCCAATCTTGGATTATGTGGCTTCGGTGTTCCATCCAAGGTAACGCCGCACCTCGGTCTCACATCAGTCAGCTTCCAAATCTCAATCGCTGTTCCACCTGCGATCTCTATCTTTTCCCCCCGCAGTGCGTGGTTGCGACACCACAGACGGTCCCCTCCTTCTATGGCCTCCACTACTCCGACAAATATCTTTGTCCAGCCGACGGAGGCACCATCCGGAAACTCGAATCCTGTCACGTCGTCTACGAATAGGTGAGCATATAGTGAAATGTATTATGATCCATCCGTTGACACTCGGAATAATCCCAGTCTCTATCTATTCACCTTCTTGACGACTCTGTTACTATGTACGTTGTTCTCCTTTGTTGATAGACGTAGCACTTATCCCACGTCCCAGTGCTCGGTATCAGCTGCGGGATAATCTTCAGAGCATTCCTACTGCGGCGAAGATATAGAGCCCGTATTCAGGCTGCCATAGATGCTGGCATACTGCTTCCGGATGGCACTTGGCCCACTCCCTCGAGTAATACTCAAAACTCCCATCTAGGAGCAAAACCTGTTTTGTGGGATGTCTCCATGTACGGTGAACCGCCCAAGGCCGCATTCAACGACTATACCGACGAAAAAGGCAATTTTGAGTGGAAAAATGTCATGGTGAGCCGTCGTTTTCAATTCGTATGTGGTTGGGACCATTGCTCACTCACTGTATAGCCCGTCTCTGCTACTTTTGCACGCAAACTTTTACCCAAGTCGGCCTCCGAAACCCAGACACTGCCAGCGCCTGTTACTCATGGCACTTCACGAACAAGTCATTGGACTCCCGGAACCTACATTCGAGCTCTCTTCCGACCCCGTCAGATAGAATATCGTGATCGGGATCCCACGTTTGACGACCCATCTAGTCCCACTCAACCTTCACCCCCTCTTCCAACTTCGCCCACAGAAGTGCAGCATCTCGAGGGTGGTGACCCAGACAAATTACTCGTGTCTTTTCTGATTGCCATGCCCAACCCTTCAAAGCCTCATTACCAACCTCGGTCACAATCGATTTCACCCAAAGGGACACCCATACACCTAGACTCAGAGGATGATGCTATTTCTAAAGGAAAAGCCAAATCAGTTGTGGTCACGGAAGAAGAAACCGAAATGGAACTGCCAGATATCGTATTTGGCGTGACTGAGATGAAGTGGAAGTATGGGAAGTTGGTGGACGATAGTGATTCGTCCCCCAATGAAGGAACTGAGACTAATAACAATGCAGGTGCCGGGACGAATTCCAGTTCCGCACATTAACTTGCATTCTTTGTATGAACAGCGATTTTATTGTTAAAGAGTTACACCAATGCTGTGTAGTGACTGTATTCAATGAACCCCACCCCTTGCTATATACGGACTCGAAGTTATTCTTGCTAATCTAAAATATCGCGTGCTTATGTCGTTGGGCGCTGATCTAGGCCGCCCAAATGTCCGTTTCATATTCTGATTTTGTGACCCTGCACTCCAAACGCCGTGACATCTCAGGACAAGACAAACAAGAAACACGTTATCCAGTACTGGAGTCTAGCATTGAGCCAAGTAATTCAAGTCATTCGTCATTCTCACCTCATTTTCTTCAATGAATAGATGCAATATACATACCCGCAGCAAAAACATCCGGTGAATTAGAGTCATTCTTCGAGATTGTATCGCCTGAGACACCTGTTGACCCCAAAAAAACGACAACCACCCGCCAGCCTGGTTCGGCGTGGGCGGGAGCGTCAGATGCCGGGACACGATTTTCCTGCACGTGAGACCTGTGACCTTTCGAGGGTCACCTTCCGTCGACGGAGCTTGACGCGCCGCAGTTTTCCGCGGAGTGTCTCAAAGAACGCAACCAGGGTGTGGCTGACGTTTTATATGGCGTCATGCTGTGATTCACGGGAGCGATCTTGAGTCACGCAACCACGAATGCGTAAGGATAATACCCTGATTTTGAGGTTCTTTTCTTCCAAAAGTAAAGGAGTTGCTGTGTTCGTTCTACTTGGACTCCTGTGGTAACACCTCCTATGAGATCTACATCCGCCAAGTCATTATAGCTTGGTAATAGATAAGAACAGGAACATATTCTTGCTGGCAAAATAACCTGAGAAACCCGGTTATCCAATAACAAGGAGAAATGAGAAACTGATGTTCCGCCTGTAACGGCAACACCCCTGTTGATAACACGTTTTAAAACTCCGCTTCAGGAATATATAAGCAAGTGTTAGGCCTTAAGGGAAACAAACGCCCGGTTCGTTTTCACCCCTTCATCTCAATAACTCTCTTCCATACCATCCCAGTCTAATTTGAGATGGTCCGCAAAACAATCCTTGCAGCCACACTTGGTGCAGCTTCTTTAGCTGCAGCTCACTCTGGTGTTCCTCAACGCAAATCGCTCTCTTTTGGACCGCAGTTGCCATCCAAATATTCTACGTCCCCACAACCACATGTGGCATCGTTGACCAGCGACAAACACCGTTGTGATCATTCGGTTGCAAAGGCTTATGTCAAGGATGTTCTTGGTCATGAAGGCGACTTCCGCGTCAGGGAGGATTCTTACAAGGATCCAACCACCCGAGTTACCCACGTGTATCTCAGGCAATATGTCAATGGGATTGAGGTCGCAGATGGTGACATCAACATCAACATTTTGGATGGTAAAGTCATCTCCTATGGTGACTCGGTGAGTTTTAGTGTTATTTTTATGGGGATAATCCAAAAACTGATAGGGGCTTCTTGATAATAGTTCTATACCGGCCCAACCCCTCAATCTATCCAACCCTCTTCTAAGGATGCTCAGGATCATGGATACTACTGTGACCAGCTTCGTGCTGCTCTCACAGAAGTCTATGCGGCCAGCAATGACCAAGTTCAACTTGGATCTCAGCCACCGCATCTTTCCACCATCATGAAGCTCTTTGAGCACAATTGTGCTACTCGTGGTCTCTTGGACCCAGAGCTTCATAACTCGCTCAGAGAAGACGCTTCTGGATTCAGTGATCCTACGGTAGCCGCTTTGTGGTTCATGATTGCTGCCCATCCAGATGCCAAGTTCCAGCAAGACCTTCTCGAGAACTTCAAAGAACATCTTGATGGCATCGACTCTACTATGGAGCATCATCTCCATTCCGCATTCCCCACTCAAACTCTCAATAACGTTCCCGGAGCTTCTGGTCCCGTTCAGGCCAATTTGGTCTATGTCCAGACCCCTGTGAAGAATGAGGATGGTACTACTACCACCTCTCTCAACCTCGTCTGGAAGTTGGTTGTTGATATGCAGGATAATTGGTATGAAGCATATCTTGATGCCACCACTCCGTCCCGCATCGTCAGCGTTGTGGATTGGGTTTCCGATTCTCCTGTGCCCACTGTTGCTCCTATTCCCAAGGATCCTGAGGAGCCTGTTTCCGCTACTTACAAGGTCTGGCCTTGGGGTATCAACGATCCTCAATGCGGAAAGCGCAAGGTTATTACCGATCCATGGGACAAAGTTGCTAGTCCTTACGGATGGCACACTATCCCCAAGAAGAACAACCCTACTCATGAAAGGGCAGGAGATGATTTCAAGGGCAGTGATGAAGATGTCCTCCACTTCTCCACTACCTGGGGTAACAATGTACGTGTTTGCAGGAGTGTATTTCGGATCTTTTGCTGATTGATGTCCGTTAGGCCTTCGCTCAAGAGAACTGGGAAGGTCGCTCTAATTTCGTTAAGAACTATCGCCCTGATGCTGGTAGCAACATGACCTTTGTTTACCCATGGGGTGCATCTGACAAGAAGCACGCTGGTGAGAAGGTTGAGCCCAAGAGCTATATCGATGCCTCTGTTACACAGCTTTTCTAGTAAGCGATGATTCGTGTTACCATTCCTGAGAATTATCAAAGCTTACCTTCATCTCTCCAGTACCACAAACTTGGTCCATGATCTCTACTACCGCTATGGATTTGACGAAGTTGCTGGTAACTTCCAGCAATACAACTTTGGCAAGGGTGGCAAGGAGAACGATGCCGTCATCGCCAACGCTCAAGACGGAAGTGGCTATAACAATGCCAACTTTGCTACTGTAAGTCTCTTACGTATAGCGTGAATGTTCTGTTACTCACCACACTACTCACCCAGCCACCTGATGGTTTCAACGGCCGTATGCGCATGTACGTTTGGAACACTGCAACTCCATACAGAGACGGAGATCTCGAAGCCGGCATCGTCATCCACGAACTCAGCCACGGTCTTTCGACCCGTTTGACTGGTGGTCCAGCCAACTCTGGATGCTTGGGTTGGGGTGAGAGTGGTGGAATGGGTGAAGGATGGGGAGATTTCTTAGCTACCTCGATCCGAAGCACTAACACCTACCACGACTTCCCTATGGGAAGCTGGGCTGCTAACCAAGAGAAGGGTATCAGGAACTACATCTACTCTACTGTGAGTACGAGCTCGACGATTTTGAAATTAACTATGACGTTTCTGACGTATGATCTTGTTAGAACTTCACAATCAATCCTTCCACCTACAAGACTCTTGACAAGCCCGGCTATTGGGGTGTCCACGCCATTGGTGAAGTGTATGTCGTAAATGTCGTTTGACATCATAGTTCAGGGAACTGATCACATTTTCAATCAGCTGGGCTGAAATCCTCTGGGTTGTCAATCAACGTCTTATCAAAGTTCACGGGTACTCTGATACTCTCTTCCCTCCTACTCCCGATGCGGATGGCAAGATCAAGTATGACGATTTCTATCGTACCCCTGAGTATGACAGCCATGGCAAGATGAAGGCGTTGGTTCCTAAACATGGAAACACCTTGATGTTCCAACTCGTCCTTAATGCTATGAAGCTACAACCCTGCAGGCCCTCGTAAGTTCCGTCCATCGATCGACAGCTTGTGGCTTGACTAACTTAATGTCCCTGCCAAGATTCTTTGACGCTCGTGATGCCATCATCCAAGCCGACGAGAACCTCACTGGTGGAGAGAACGCCTGTGAATTGTGGAGAGGATTCAGCGATCGTGGATTGGGCAAGGATGCTGAGATTGTTGGTGGCACTCCATGGGGTGGAGGAATCCGCACGGATGTAAGTACCCCCTTATTACTCAAAAGATTTGATTGCCGACGCATGTTGCTTTCATTCCACAGGGTCATTCCATCCCAAAGGGTGTTTGTTCCTCGTACTAGATTAATCTTGCATCGTTTTATGTCATTTCTCTCTCTTTTTATCCCATTTTTCTATCTTAGAATCTTGGCAATGACCTTGATGTACGGAATATACAAGCCTATCGGATTTTGTTCATCCACTTTTTCACGCCACTTCCCGCTGTTCGGATCGAAATTCCTCATGATTCTGTAGCTATTTCGAGTCTACGTCGGAATCGGATAATGATTTTCCTCCCTCTCTCTCATAGTGGGCCCTTTCCGATCTGTACTTGCACGTTCCGTGGCATGATCTGGCTGTTGCACGCATTGAAGCCTCACTGCTTCTTAACTTTATGATTCCGATTCTTCAGATCCTTAGCCTATCGATAGCGGTTAGGGATCTGATGACCGCGCCTAAGAATCAGAGTTAGCTAATTGCAAATGTATTGATGGAGACCCCGGGCG
>WSUA01000018.1:46812-59256 GCA_019633455.1 Tulasnella sp. 419 | reverse complement strand
GGGGTTTCGCATTTAAGGATAAAAAACTAGTACTCTAGCTTCAATGGATTGACGGAGCGGTGCATCCTTTGGGGCAGATGGGTCTTTGAATGCAGAGTGCGGCGTAAACACTGCTGTTTTACCGTCTCGGATAGTGTCATAGCTGAATGATGGAGCACGTAAGTCCTGGAGGTAACCTATGATCAATGCCGCGGACGTACCATTTGATCAACAATGCCTCATCAGGCTGTATGCCCTTAAGATAAACCCATTTATGACCTTTGTCCTCCCTCACGTTGAATGTTTCTCCATCCTTTCCGTCTGGGTACTTCAAAGTAGTGGCCACGAGGTCTCTGTCCGCGTCTACAGTTCGGTAGTCGCATACCGTCAGGGGGTAATCGAAAGCAGGGTTTTCGATAGGACGCCAGACGTTGATGATCTGGTAACGCTTGGAAAGGAGCTCGGGTATAAGCTCTGGGGGAGCGTGACGGCGAAGCCTTCTTTCAGCACTGCCGGGAGTTTGATCAACGTGAACGATGGGAACAGGTTGGCGATGCTTTGGATCAGTTTCAGTCAGCGAAGCTTGATTACGACGAACAGCTGTGTGGAAGGAAGCTGTGTGAGTGGTCAATCTAGAGAGACCAAATCAAAACAACTCACTATGGTCAAAAATAATAGCTCGATTGGCACCAGTCACTTTCTTGATGAACTCGATAATTTCATCGTAGTACACCTGGCGAACTTTGTCGTCATCGTCAAAGTCCTCAGCTGACAGCGTTGTTGGATGGCTCAGGAATTGGAAACCAGTCGCATCCAGGGACATTTCGTTCGCGCCAGGGTGATTGCCGATATCTTGAGCGAGTTCGTCTACTGAAGGAATGTGAACATTGCCTCGGAGATTGTGAACATCAAACTCCACAGAGACGGCTTTCCAGTTGCGATGTTTAGGGTCTGAATCTTGGCCTGGCACTGCTGGGGGACCGTTGATATCTGTGTATGGCTTCGAGCCATCCTGAGGGGGAACGAAATAGTTCAGAGTAGCGCGGACAGTATCAGAGGACAAGTCGGTGGCCATGCTGGAGTAAACGAGGTTGCCTAACCAAGTAGTCAATGCGACTGAAGGATGAGAGGATCGCGTTCATCAATGCCTCTTTATACCACTGATGACTTTGAGGATGCCAAGATAACCCATAATCTGGCGGCTATTGGTAGCCAATGAACATATCCTGGAGGGAGACCGTGAGTTGTCTGTGGCAACATTCGTAAGCGAAAGTTTGATATCTCACAGCTGATGGTCATGAGAACGAAAATGATGTATAGTTTAGCAATTATACCGACGGTTCGCGAATTTATCTCGGTCATGCAAACTCCGTGCATGGTGGAGGAAACGACCATCATCCAGAGTGTTCAGTAGAATTTCCATTTAGGGCAATGACCATGTTAGGTTAGTAAGCCGACGTACCACTTAAATAACCAACCTTGGATTCTCTCTCTTCATCATTACGGTCTTTGCAGAGAAGTGAATATAGTGATGGCAGAAACCGAGTCTGCTCAACCTAATGTTCCTTTCTTCAAAAAGCGGACGAAAGCCAGGGCAACCACAACTCGCAAACGATCCGTTTCGCCGTCCTCTGGTGAACCATCCTCGCACGCCGTAGCTCCTCCTAGTGTCTCCGAAGTTGTGCTGCCAACGAAGAAAAACACATCTTCCCTACTCACGCAAGGAACAAAACGAAAGAAACTCCCTGATGAGTCGACTTCTCTCGATGGTCCAGATGTGAATTGGTCGTCTGCTGGCTCTAGAGCACGATTGGAGGCAGGCATGGAGCTCGAAGCTGAGGAAATCGAGCGAGTAGAAGAAGAGCTGCGGAGAAAGAGGCGGAGAGATGAAAACGGTGGATATGATCCTGATGAAGATGCTATGGAAGCCAAAGATGGAGAATATAAAGGCCAAGCTGGTTACCAAAAGATGATCAAGAAGAAGCAAGAAGTGCCCAAAGCCGCACGAGTTGGTCCTCAGAGAAGCAATAACACTATCAGGACAGTGACTATGATGGACTACCAGCCAGACGTGTGCAAGGATTATAAAGGTGACTAATTCTCAATGGTTGTATTCAAAGCAGATAACTAATGATTCCTTTCCATTAGAAACGGGGTTTTGTGGATTTGGCGACACTTGCAAATTCTTACACGATCGTGGAACTTATCTGCAGGGCTGGCAGTTAGACAAATTGGCGGAAAAGGCGTCCAAGCAAGCTGCGAATGCGGACGAATCAGACTCGGATTCAGACGAAGAGGATATCCCTTGGGCCTGCTTCATTTGTCGTAAGCCCTACACTGATCCAAGTAAGTATATCTGACTAAGCGGTTCCGATGCCACGATCAGTTGCTGATATGTCATTGTTTTATAGTTGTTACTCGATGCGGCCATTATTTCTGCAGCGCTTGTGCTATTAAACGATTCGCTAAGACACCCAAATGTGCGGCTTGTGGTCAACCCACAGGAGGGATTTTCAATCGAGCCGATAAGGTTGTAGAGAAAATGAGAGAGAAGAAGAAGGCCGAAGAAGAAGCCGCAGGAAGCGAGAATGACGGAGCAGCGGGCGGCAATGTTAAGGTTGAAGGGTTAGAAGATGGCAGCGATGCTGAGAGTGATTAAACTTGGTCTTGTTGGTCATCTATGAGAGCAGCGAGTCCTATTATTTTTACATGATGTACCTGTAATTTTGTGTTCAGTAATATATCATCCGAATACCCTGTCCGGAGAGTTGTTGGTCGGAGTTGCCCGTCCAGGAACTACTTGTGGTGGGGGGCGCCAAAAATGCAGCAAGAGCTCCTCTTCTCACACCTTCTCTCTGTCGGTTGCCGCGGTGACAAAATGCAAGCCGACAATCCAGTGAACGACCAAGGAGGAATGCGGCAAAGAAATGTCGCCCACCATCAAAATCCCAGTGGCTCGGAGGCGCGCCTGATAGGAAATGATCAGAATGCCACGACCAACATAGTTCGACCATCAATTATCCCAGATCCACACCAGCAGCTCTACATCGAGCTCAAACGGCGTCATGTAGGGATGATAGCAGTTGGTTAGTTCCTCACCTTTACACCACAGTAGTTGAACACCATTATCACGTGTTGCTTATACTGACACCGCTGGTCACCCAGGTGGTACAATCGGGTGTGTCTTTGATGTACTTTTGCTATTTCTGCTTTGAAGTAACCACCTTTTGACATGCAGGTTTGGGTTATTTCTTAACTCTGGAAAACCGCTAGCAGAGAGTGGTCCTATAGGCTTACTATTGGTATGTTGCACAATCTGGACAAGTCTATCGACTTTGTTGACATGTGTGTAGGGTTACTTGATAATGTCAAGCGTGATGTACGCAATGATAGTCTCGGCTGCGGAGATGGTCTCTGCCTTCCCTTATTCGGGTGGAACAATTGGTTTAGCGAGCTACTTCGCTGATCCTGCTCTAGGTGCGTTTGACTACGACGCACGGATATATATTATTAATACCTGTGACTTTATAGCATTTGCTCAAGGTATTGTGATAATGATGCTTAACCCATACATGATCCGTTAATGTTTTATGGGATCTTTTGTAGGCTGGTTAGCTTGGTAGGTGCCCTAGTTTGCGATGTTAGCCACGAATACATACCATGATGATCCTAGGTATCACTGGTCTATCACTATCCCAGTGCAAATCGGTTGGGCAATTGGCCTTACGCGGGCATTCACGCATATGGGCGAAACAGCCGTCGAAGGAGACCCTCATCCAAATTCTTGGTGCGTTGACCTCAAATCAACATCGGAGGGACCTACTGAAAGTGTTCGCTTGGAATAGGAAACTAGAGCTAGGACTCATAGCGTTTTTTGTCATCACTATATTTGTCATCAATTGCCTTCGCACCCGTGTCTATGGTCGCTTGGAGTTCGTGTTGTCTTCTTTCAAGGTACTCGTCATCATATTTCTTGGTGCGTTTGGATTACGTTAATCGTCGAATGAACGCCTACACGAGTAACACTCCGGTCACATAGTTGTGCTAGGTTTCGGTCTGTTCGTATCTGGTAGAAAAGAATGTCCACGTAGAGCCAGCAGAACGTTTGTTGGTGGGGAGGAGCGGTTTGAGTGTGGCTATATTGCATCAGGTCTATTTTGCAACTGGATGGCTCCGATGGGGGTGTATGGCTTACCTGGTCCCCTTGCGTTATGTGCTGCAATCATGAGCGTACGTAGGTCCATTTCAGGACTAATAAAGTCGCATATGGCTAATCCTGTACATTGAGCAGTCATCCATTGCCTTTTCTGGGCTCGAAACTACAGCCATCGTTGCTGGAGAAGTGAGTCTGCTCTCGTATTATGATCTTTTAAAGCGTGCAGTGACCAATTATCTACCCTTCCAGGTAATCAACGCAGCTGGAGTATGAAAACTGCTGCAATGAATGAACTGCTGCTCACATACGTTAACCCCTTAGGCGATCAAACAAATTGCGTGGCGTACCTGGTTGCGGGTGTAAGACATTTCTTCACGTCGTTAATCAATCTCCTCCCTCCCTTAATTGACCTCGAAACAGCTCTATTTTATATGTGGCAGGAATTCTGATAGCAGGCTTCGTGGTGCCCAGCAGCTCCGTCGATCTCTTCTGGGATAAACTCACAGGTTCAGTTCTCCCCGGGAATTTAGCCGGGGTCCCTGACACTATAAGAAATATCTGTTTGCGCAGGGAACAGGAGGAACTCCCGCCAAGATTCCCCCTCAAAGGCGTCTGGACACCATCTCCATTTGTTATTATGCTCCAAAATGCTAGAGTTCCTGTCGTAAGTCCCTTCTATTGCAACTCCTTTCGCGGATCACCGAATTGTTGTACCTCATCCAGGGCCTAATCTACGCTCTTCTTGTTTTCTTCATGTTATCTACTTTGTCAGCCGCCACTGCTGAGACTTTTGTTTCATCTCGGTATTTGTACTTTTTGGGTCGTCTTGGGCTCGCACCCAGGATATTTAATACTCTATGGCCACTTAGAAGAGCGGAGCCAGAGGATAAATCGTTATTCGGCACACCGATACCCATTGTCGCGCTTCTAGCAACTGTGACCTTTTCCTCCCTTAGCTTCATGATATTCAGGCCCGATATCGACTCGGCAACTAATAGAGAATGGGTAATACCTTTGCAGTTCATAGTGTTGTGACGGTGCTGATACTCGTGTTTGTTTAGGTCCTATACTGGATGGGGTACATGACAGCCTGCGCGGCTATGCAATCATGGATCACTATATTATTTACTTATATTCGGCAAGTCATATCCTTGCTTTCTTATTCACTGGACATGCATTGATCGTGGACTTAGGTTTTACTATGGAGTAGAGCATAAGCGATCCCAGGCGCAGCGTCACACCTCGAATGATTCACGGGAACAGCAAACACTTAACAACTTAGAAATTCTAGTAGCTCACTATCGTCATAAGGGGCAGCCATGGGTTTGTTCAACCTAAACCTTGAGCGTTCTACGATCTAAACAGTCTCACCAACAGTTAGCATTCTACGCTCTGATCGTGTCAATTCTGGTTCTAGTGTTTCATGGCTTCAACACCCTTCGACTGCATAACATATCTCCACTGGACCCGGAAGGTCAGAGCAAGAAAAGTCAGAACTGGGTCATCTGTGCGTCATTGAACCTGAAGGTGTTATTTGTGGCTAATTATATTACGCTACAGATTCGCCTTTTGCGATTGAAGGCAATACAGTTACTGCACCTTCTTCTGATCGCATAGCAAAGGTAGTTGTGAACTACTTACCCCTCGTAAGTGACCAACAGCGACTAGAGTCAATGCCGTACTAAGTCGAACCCGTAGCCTATGTTCTTCCTCCTTCTTTTTGGTTACAAGCTCATCTTTCAGACGAAGATGAGGTCAGTTTCGGACATGGATTTCACGGGGGCCTTCGAAAGACCTCAGGGTATCGGAGTAAGCCCAGAGGCAAGACCTTCCAGTCGTTTAGGCCGATTTTGGTGGTGGCTTGTGTCATAAGCGGATGTCATATTGGTATCCCTTGAACATGTATATATTTCAATGCTGTTCAGTACTGTAGATAGTGTGTCGTATGGCATGGAATCAGGGTGTCGTTACATCGTCGAATCGAAGAGAGAAAATAGGAAGAAATATTGATACAAAAATTGGTATCGGATGACAAAAACTTTGAAAAAGAGATTGTATGAAAACAGGGAAACTGAAACGCTTGTCACCAGGACATGGGTAGTGAGTGCATCAAAATTATTTAGAGATGGAAATGTTGGAATGACAATCTCAATGAGCCACATTCTTAAGAAGCAAAATGATCTATCGGACTCTCTCGTCCACCGAATGTTCCTGGAGTGCTTGTCTGTGCTCTTCTAATTGCATCCGCGTCTCTCTTCAACTGCATATGTCCCTCCACAATGGCGGAGTGGGGACTATCCCGACCTCCGAGAGAAGAATACCCTGGGGTGAGCCTTCCAACTGTAGCAGAAACATGGTCGAAGGTTGGGGTCCGTGGCGACGGAGTGTCGGTCGGTGGATTGGGCATCATAATACTGGTTGAGGACTGCTGGGCACCGCAATGTGATAGGAGTGGATTTGAGGAAGTGCCTGTATCCAGAAGTCCGAAGGCGCTGAGTCGCGCGGTGGGTAGCGATGATGTTAAATCACCTTCAATCGAGTAGGCTGAATGAGGACGCTCGTATTCGCACTCTTCCTCCGACAACTCTGTGCGCCCTTTCTCCATTGGTTCGCCCAACGACCCTGCAACGGAGTCGGTTTTGGTTGATGCTCGGGAAGTGATTTCAGAGAACACCATGGTCGAAGGCTCGAATGGCGACTCCATAATTTTGGCACCTACGAACGTTTTGTCGGATATTTGAGGTGATGCTACGTCCTTCTTCACTTCTCGGAGTTCTTCTTCACCACCCTCTCTTTTGCTTGGGGAACCAGCCCGGTGTAATGCACATGCTTCTATCGCAACTGCCACAAGGGTGGCAAGCAGATTGACGAAGCAAGCTACGATACCGATTGACCAGACCAATACCGCGACAAATGCGATGATGGCACGTGGAATTGGTTTAACACCAATGCTTTCAACGAATGCAATAAGCAGTCCGCTTGTGATGAGCCTGACGAGGTAGAGGAATCCTTCAAATATATCCAATCGAGACATGACGTGTGGACGAGAGAAGACCATCAGGACAAAAACGGACAGGTCGATGATGATGAATGCGATGGCCTGGGTGAGACCGGAGTCCCTGGCGAATGAAATAAACACAGCCTTAAGAATGGCTTGGAAGAGTGGGACAGCCGCATAATACCATCTTGATGGTCGATACGGTTCATGAAAAGCTTGCAGGTACCCCAGATTGGAGCCATGGTTCCGGAATGCCCGAACGAGTGCGAAAGCGTTGTACCCAATTATACAACCCACAAAAACCACCAATAGCACTGAAAGAAGAATCGCTAGCCAGCTATCTCCAATGGTCCACTGATAAAAGGCCATGGTGAATATAGGCATGACTCCTACATATGACTTGACAATGTGTCAGAAGATTTGAGTCGCCCAAAAAGGGAGACACGGGACATACTATTCTGAGGATAATCTTCTTCAAGCCAGTCCAATACTGACCCATGATGAGATTAATATTTGACCGACGATCTGGACCTGATCTCATTTGCCACTGACGGAAGGACCATACCAAGAGAATTCCAGTTGCAGCTATAACCCCTATACATCCGATCAATATCAGAGTACTATATAAAACTGATAAAAACGAGTTCCCTGTCGCGATTCCTATGGAATTAACGTAGAGTGGTATCCCAGCCTGTAACCTGTCTACTTCTTCTGGAGTAACGGTGACCGGCTGGATAAACTGGCGTTTGGAATGCCAGTGATGTTCGAAGCCGCGCTTCCATAACCCAGAGATGTCGTTATAGGGAGACATCTGGCGATCGACGAACTCGATGGGTTCCAGCACCCCTTCCTTTGCACTGTTGCTTCCCGTGTGTTCTCGGAGATGTTGCATCGAGCGCTGCAGAGCAGAGTTAGGAGAAGAATGAAAGAGCCCGAACGCCCACGAGAAATTAACAGCGTATGATCGGTAAGCGATCGGGTAGTTGAGGTGGAGAAGCGCAGAGGCGACGATGGTTTGACATAATGTCAACAAGGACATCCATTGATAAAGGAGAGATTGCAGCGTGGAGACAGCTGAGGACTCTGACAGGAGGGTAATTGCTGGTTGACAGGTGGTAAATATTACCGAGAGAGAGAACATTGCGAGTAGCAGGCCCCCGACGGCCCAGCCAACAGATTTCTGCCTGAGGGAGTGACCGTTGGATAAAGTTGCTTGAACGCATCCAACGACCTCTTGGGTTTCAATTCGAGTGAGGGTGAGCCTAATGCAAGATACAACATCAGTACTTGTCACGCCAGGTCTTGCCTACTGGGACTGGCTTACTGGGCAGCGGCTTCTAGATCTGGAACAATCCAAGCAATTCCTGGAATATAGTCCTCAAATTCAGGTATAGGTATAGTCCCAGCGCCTGAGAGCTAAGCGATACTAGTAGTTAGCCAGCGGCCCTTGGGTACATTCCCGTGGCCTGTCTGCTTACATTGTATTTTGGTAGGGGACAAAGTGCCTTGGTCAACTCGCAAAGGTCAAAGGATAAGTCAACTGGCTCCATTCCATACGCATTTAGGCCGATTCGAGCCGTAACGTTGAGATCGGGTCGAAGAGACGATACGGTAAGGTCGAAGACCAAGGAGGAGTTGTATCTGTAGTACCGTGCATTGAATTCTTGGACGAGTATATAATCTGGAGGGTGACAGTAAGTCACTGAGGAGGAATCTAAAATAAACGTTGACCATGACGCTTCAGCTCTATGTCTAGGCACCGTGACGGAACTTTCAGGCTCACAAATAGACGCCAGGCGGGCGGAGACCACAGGAGACGAGACAATTATTAAGCTCGTCAAGGGAAGACGCATCAAGGATGTGATATCTCCAGCTTCAAGAGACCAATTTGCTCTACGAAGACGATCTGCGATGCGATGTTGCGGATGATTAGTATGGGAACCGGTCCAGTACCTGATAAAAACTTCGCTAATAAGAAACAGTAAATCTACTGAAAGAGAGTGACAGCCGTGTGTACATACCTGTTATTACTGACAGATTGCGGTGTTTCGCTCAGAGAGTAGTTTTATTTGAGCATGCAGATGGTGACTGAATGAGAGTGGAGAAACACCCAATGCTTGACCGACGGAATTACACGGGTCCTATTTGTGAGAGTCAAGCTGCGGGACATATAGAAGCGATGGGGAAGGTAACGTTCTCGTACAAGTAGGATGAAATGAACATGCCGCACCGTGGTATGCACTAAGACGGAATCAAAAGCACCAGAAACTGGGGGAGGGACCTACCCCACAGAAAGCTCAAGACTCCGTTCTCACATCTACGCAGCCTCTATTTAGGGAAGCAGTACAGCGATTCGCGATGTGAATGATTAGGCGCCTCCATCCACATGTGGGTGGCGTTCGAGACACGACGTCCGTTTCTTTGACAACCTGACCAGAACTGGAAAGCCCCGAATTCAAAGCATCCGGAAGCAAGGGAAAGCCTGCTATCAAGCTTGCAAGTCTAAAATACACGATCATCCTCATTGGTGCTCCGTTGTGTGTCATGCGTTCAATAAAGGCCACATTTGTTCGGTATGGGATGACAAATACGCACGAAAACCCTGCTTGAACTTTGAAACATCTAAATTTGCGATGTCATCTCGTCTACAGAATTCTACATATGTTACTAACGAAACGTGAAATACGTGAAATGGAATCATTGAATTAGAAAATGGGAGGTATCAACTGTCATCAATCATACGGAAGCCTTCTCGATCTTGTCTTCGTAGGTTTTGAATGACCTTGTAGAGCCGGATTCAGCTCCATCATCAGCGTGAGCATCAAGCTGCTCTGCCGATGTACGACGAGGCATCCGTGAGAAAAGATGTCTGTTGTCTCGTAGTGACTGTTTAACGATGCTACCCTCGAAGAGGTTGTGGATTTCCTCAATGGGAATACCACCTGTCTCGGGTAGGAAGAAAATGGTCCAGACAACGGCAAGAAGGGTCGTGCCCGCGAAGAGTAGGAATGTACCCTGGAGGTTTTTGCGATCAGTCACGCTGACTACAGATGCATCAGAGAAGCATCAAAACTCACATAAGTAATCTCTTTGAGCAAAATCGGAGTAATCTTGGAGATGGTGAAGTTGAACAACCAGCTTGACATAAGACCGGTAGCCATGGTCAGCGAGCGAAGGTGGTTTGGAACGGATTCGGACATTGCAGGCCAGGCAGCTACGCTCCATCCAAGTGAGTATGCTACGAGAAGTATCAATAAGTACCAATTTTTTTCAGAATTTGGAGAGATATCGTACCGGAAACGTATAGGTAGATCGCTACAATGGCAATATAAGATCCTGCATCGACATTCTCGCCCTTGTGCAATGCTCTGTATCCACCCACAAAGAACAAGCAGAGAGATTGGCCGAGACCACCCCATACAAGTGTTGCCTTACGGCCGAATTGTTCGATCCCGAGAGCCAAACAAATTGCAGTCATGACAATTTTTACTGGGGACATTAGGTCAGTATTTGGTCGCAGAGTAATGAGCACTCTGGACTATGAACACACCGATTCCGTAGACTCCTGTTCCAAGGAGACTTGCCTGTCCTCCCTTCATTCCGAGTTGCTGGAAGATGACGGGAGAATACTGGATTAAAGTGAGGTTAACAAGGTTGCTTCCCGGCGGAAGAATGGGTTACAAAACTCACGTAATTCATAGAATTCGTACCAGTCCATTGTTGGAAGGCCATGAGGACGAAAGGCAACGAGCAGCGATAAAACATCTTCGTTGAGCTTGTAGCCTCTTTGGCCTGTTGCCATACTGTGAGCCTGACTCGTCCCTCGAAATCGTCCTTGATAGCTTGATATTCACTCGTTACGATCTCATGATCAATCGGAAGTCCTCTTTGGGTAAATTAGCACATACGATACTCGTGACCTTCGCAATGACGCACCGAAGGTTAGCCAACACAATACGAGACTCCTCGGAACGACCCTTTTCTGCTAGCCACCTAGGGGATTCATTCTGGAATACCATGAAAATAACGAGTAAGAGACCCGGAATCATCTGGAGAGCGAATGCGATGGTCCATTGAGCCTTTGCAGTGGCGTCTTCACCGAACTGTTGCAAAAGTCCGTAGTTGACCCCTGTAGATTAAAAGGTCTGTTAATTCGATACCAGCTGTCAAGAGGAGCATACAACTCACAGAAAGCCAAGGCTATTCCGGTCACCTGATTTGGAAAACATGCGTAAGCAGGAGTTAAATCAGAAGAATAAATCGGGAACTCACATTGAAAAGCTGATACATGCCAGTTAAACGTCCACGGAGATGGCTGGGAGCAGATTCGGAGATGTCTGGAGGTAATTATGAGGTCAAAATTTCATAGTGGGCGAATGGGATTCACTCACAAGTTGGTACGCATACAGAAACGAGTCCAACTCCAAAACCGCCGATAGCTCGACCAATATACAATTGTATCAATGCTGAAGATGGAGATTGACCATTGAGCGTCGGAGTAGTTTGCAGAATTGAACCAAAGTGGAAAATTGCTGCTGCAATCAGGAGCGCGGCTTTTCGTCCAAACCCTGAGATGAAGTGGAGTAATTATCATGGAGCGCTTGAAGCAGATAAATGACGGAATTCACAATCACTAATCCATGCAGCGGACATGGCACCAAAGAAGCATCCCGCTTGTAAGACCGAAACAATCCAACCGGAAAGATCGGCAAACGCAGCGGGGTTTTTGTCAAGCCCAAACGAATGCTTGAAGGAAGCGCGAGGCAGAATGCCGCCAATAAGACCAGTATCCCATCCAAATAGCACTATCCAACCAATAATTAGACATCCCCCGAAGCCAATGAAAAGTCTGGGTTGAACTTACTCCCTCCCCAGCAGGCTGAAGCTGCCATTAGATACGCTCGTCGGTTAGCAACAACATCTTGCCAGATTCCTTTCGCAGAGGAGATATGCGGAGACATGACTTGGGGGAATCTGGAGAATCTGGAGAGGTGAGCGGGGGTGGATGAGGATGATGAACGCTCCCCATATGCACCGTAGTATATATAGCCAACGTACAGAGGACTAGCATCTGATGTGCTCCTCCATTTTGGTCAAGGATTGTAGGAGGTTCTGCCGGTCCGAAAGATCATCCAATGAGCAGACTTGCTTGTCATTAGCCGAAAGCTGAGCGTCATGATCGGTTGGGAAGGCTAAAAGAGGTATATGCTTGGTTTTTTTCCTGGAGGTGACAACCCCACCGAGGAGTGGGGAGATCCGGATGATGGCTAATGGTTTAGGACGGCACCGTTTTTGGCTTGCTGAGACTGGC
>WSUA01000018.1:24885-46604 GCA_019633455.1 Tulasnella sp. 419 | reverse complement strand
AGCTGTGCCTTTCAACTCCTTGTGCCTTTCGGAAGCGACACAGATGTAGATTTAATCTCGCAGATTTGCCTCCTCTTTCCATCCGGCATTGCGGTTCGCGATCTGTTGATCGATAGCTCTGTCCTGTTGTTTTTGGTGCAAGGGTAGGGTCCCATTGCTTATCACATTGCCATTGAAGATCTTCAACATTTCTATCCCTAAAGATAGGAGAATACCTCCAAACACATGGAACATGAGGCAGCATGGTGGGGCATGAAATCGTGGATTAATCATCCTAAACTACTCGTACAATCAATAAAAAGATAGAACACCTATCGAGCTATCAAGCTGATTTCTCCTGGTGGCCGACTGAACCCTTCTCTACGTCAGATGCACTGCTGCTTGGCTCCTCTCCGTCCACGACTGCGAAAGTATCAAAGTCAGCGATCGATATATGTGCTCGTACAGTGGACACTCATACCATGTGCTGCCTTTTGAATATCTCTCTGTCTGTCCTCAGCGGTTACAGCACCGAAAATGATATCCATCTCTTCCAGTGATTTACCCTTTGTTTCGGGAAGCAGATAAGAGAAGACGGCCATTCCACCAATGTTAATAGTAGCAAAAGTGATGAAAAGCTTCCATCCGAGCGCAGTCTTCATCATCGGTGTGATCTTTGAGATCGTGAAGTCTGGAATGACAAAATGTAAGAAATTTGTGAACGGATTATGTGCCAAAGGTTTGCTCACTGAATAGCCATTGAGTTCCGGCAGCAACTGACAGGCCATAGTGGCGGGTTCGGTTAGGGAAGATGTCACTGACGTATACCCAAGGAAGAGGACCCCATCCTACAATAGAAAATCAGCGGAGTTCAGCCAGCAGATGGAGTCCCACTTACCGAAGCTGTATGCTACGCAGTAGATGTACAAGAGGGCAGCCATAGCCTTGGATGCGGGCGGAACTTTACCCTCAGTAGCACCGGTGGGTGGATGGGTCTTAAGGAGAGCTCCGACAATATAGAAGAGGATACCCATCCACATTGCTATATCAAACACAAAAGGTGAGTAGAGACTCGATGAATGATAGAGTAGACAACGTACCAGACCAGAACAAAGACCAGCGACGGCCAAACTTCTCGACACCAAAGAAGATGAAGATAGCAGTTGCAACCACCTTGATGATGCCATAAACCCCTGAAGCAAGAAGAGATGGTGTTGTTCCAACGTATCCGATCTAAATACACGGGTTAGCTATCACCGCGTAAAGGAGACAGAGGTTACCCACAGAGGCAAAGATTTGGGGTGCATAGTATCCGACTGAGTTTTGTCCAGCGAATTGCTGAAGCGTGAAGATACTGAAAGCAATGACGAATCGGATGAAATTGCCTTTTCCAAAAAATGCCTCTTTCCATCCAAGACCAGCCCGCGCTTCTTTCTCTTCCAAAATGGTTGCTTCGATTTCCGCACTGCGATTAAACAAGGTAATCATGAGAAGGGCTATTCGATACCATGCTGCTCGATAACTCACAGTTCTGCTCGTACTTCTGGGTCATTAGTGGAGGTGTGACGAAGGTAGGCAAGGTTCTTCAAGGCTTGGTCCAGCTTTCCAACGCGGGCTAAATGACGAGGGGACTCAGGCGCGAAAAGAAGGCCGATCGCCATGATACCACCTGGGACGAGCTGGATACCGAAAGGAATACGCCAAACCAGGGCACCGGAGTGGATATGCTTGGCCACACCATCTAATCAACAATGCTCAGAGAAAGCACGCGCAGCTAATGATGCAGAACTCACAGTTGGTGAAGTAACTGATCATGACTCCAAGAGCTACAGCGATCTGGAACATACCCGTAATCCGTCCTCGGACCTCTTTGGGGCAGCATTCGGACACATAAGCGGGAGCAACAGCAGAGATAGCGCCGACTCCGACACCAGCAACAACTCGTCCGACATAGATCAAGTTAAGACCACCAGATCCAGGTCCAGCAATTGTTTGGAGTACTGCTCCAACGCAGAAAATGGCGGTGAAAATCATAATGGTCCATTTCCTCCCCAATTTGCCTGAGGAAAATGGGTTAATCATCTGGAATGCTTCCTGCGTGACGCATACTCACCAGAAACAGGCGCAGAACCACTATAAATATGTAGGTCGAAACGTCAGTGTGGCATGAACATCTTGCAACGGAAATACTTACAGGGCTCCAAAGAATGCACCTGCCCAATGTAGGATCAGATAAGGTTGTCGAGCTCTCGCGAAGTTCGGACGTACCTCCTTGTAAGACCGCAACGACGTTTGACGAGATATTGTCCCTATGCTTGGCCGAGGTTCCAGTTAGACCGAAGTTGTCTTGGAACGTCGGATGAGCGATGACACCACCAGCGATACCGGTATCATAACCGAATCTGAGAGATATGCAAGTCAGTTGATGTGACTGGTTATTGGAATCCCAAGCAATCCTACAAGAGAATGCCCCAATAGACAACAAACTGAAATTTGTCTTTGAGCACGAGAAGCGCGGATGTCAGATGTTTAAGACTTACGGCAAGATAGTAAACTCGGATATTCTTGAACAAGTCGGATGCCATGATCGCCAAGAACGATCTGTGGTTTAAGGTGTGAAGTGAGGGAGGAAGCCACCACGTCTCCCCAGATTCCCCACTCACCACCATTTATATGGAAGGAAAGCTTTGTTATGGTTTCCTCCGGGGTGACCCCGGACCGCTTGAGGCTCTTACCCTACCGTTACGGTGAGATAGCTCAGGTACATTTTTAGGAGTCGGGTGTTATTGTGTTATTGCATCAGAAGCCAGGATACCCTTGCACTGCCCAAATTTACAGGTTCGTGTATCGATCAGTCTGACTCAAACTTGCAGTTTAGGACAGTGTTTGAGCTTGATAAAAGATGGTTCGATGCTGTAAAGTTGCACAGGAATTTCGCCAACTTGGCAGGCCTCCAAGAAGTCCAAGCAATTTCGGCATTCTAATTATAGTCACCACGCGTCTTCCTCTGTTTTGGGCCCGTAACTTGCACTTCATAATAGAAGCCCACAGAAGTTGGGGGTATATCGCATGACCATTTTATGGTGAAACAGCTGAACTATCCGGGCCGCCTGAAGTTGTAGCGGCCCGCATTGTGAGTAGGTCATCTCCTCCAATCAGTAAATCTCCGCAATTTTTCCTGAGAATGCCGCGTCAGGGTTCTGCTATTTTCAGCACTGATTTTTCCTTTCGATCCGAAAGCGTATTCCGCAAAATTGTATCGTTCTACAACTTCCGATAAGCATGCACTCTCATTCTCATGGTGAATCTGATAACTACACGTGGTAAAGGAGCTGCAGATATTACATGGCTGGGGAAATGACTTCGTTCCTAGCATAGGACCATTATCCTCGATCTTGACACATTTCCGATATCTGACAACCTTGCGATCCTCTTCTCGGACAGCGGAGTATCATTCCATAGTAATTTTTCGACTTTCAGCACCCTCAGATGCCTCGTTACTCGTTTATGCGATGGAATCAACCTGCCCTCACCTTGGAGCAGACATGAGTCACGCTGATATTGAGGAGAGCGGCCTAGATGTCGTTGCTGTTTGTCCTTGGCATCGATATGATTTCAACTTGAAAACTGGTCAAAGCGAGACGGGGTTGAAAGCTTGTACCTTTGACGTCCAAATCCGACCTTCTGGCGACGAGAGGCAGCAGAGCTATGTGTGGATCGAAAATCCTGGTGCGGGTACCTGGGAAATTGTCGAGATCCGCCCTGTGTCAGAAGGCGAGTAAGAGAAGCCATCGGAAACGAAGTGACTGAATAATTATCGCAATAGCCTCCAGAATTCGCTGATCCGCCAGACCTCTCGAAGCTGACCATCAACGAAGCAAAATCAGACCTTACTGGACCAACCACCCTAACATCGGATCATAATCAGGAGCCCAATTCGCTGCTGGAATTTGCTATACTTGTATTGAATACTGCCGACCCTGAGCAGAAAGTATTTACAGTCCGTTCAAGACTTCGCGTAATCGCTTATCGTGATTATTTTCGCAGGTGGAAAAAACTAGGCAAGCTGTTGCAGCATTCCGAACAGGTAAAATAAAATCAGTCGGACGAAATACAACACTTCGGCCTCCAGACGTGCCTCCAAGACATGATCTCCGCCTTGTCGCACCAGGGAAGGTGACGAAACGAGGCAAGGCGGGCAGTGTCAAGAGTAGGATTGCTATTCTACATGCCCTGGCTAATATTGAACAATGGGCGTAAGTGTCAGCTGTGGCTTTGCCTCCAAATGTTGGCATAGATAACATTTTGATCCAGCATAGACTTAGCGTATGGCGAGCATTTCTTAATTAGCCGACTAACAGCACAGCTCACTACACGAATATGGAATTGACTACAGATGGGACATGATTGCTAGGTTCGGAAACACCAGATTTGGGACAGAAGTGCTTCCAAATCAATTCTTCCTCGACTGGATCAAAGTTGCCGAGGACGAGGCTAAGTAGGATTTCCCACGTGTTTGAACCAGCAACATTCCTAACGTGATGTCTTAGACATTTTTCTCTGTTACGTCGGCGGTTAGAAGAGCTTGGATCCTTTTATGGAGCACACACCATACATGCTGGGCTGTGGGCCTCTGCTAGACAAACTGCGCAAAGTCTCTCTGCAAGGCTATGCATTATTCACTTAGTCCACGAAGCGAGAGGACTGGATGTCAATGTAAGGTATCATGCCCTGAGCAAGGGTGTCATCGTCTAACTGCACTTTAGCCGACAACGATCGCGAAGTTCCGTGCAGCGGGCGACTTCGAAAGTGTCAAAACACTAGAAATCATTCATCACGATGAAATCACGGTAATATAATAATGGTCTTCCCGTTCTCGTCCATGTCACTGAACCGAGGTGATTCTGATGCAGCATGTTACCGCTGGACATCGATGGTTCACCTTCGTTTGCGAAAAAGAAGGGGTGGATCCCGTGCAAACATTCCGGGCTCAAGTGAAAGCCCATTTCGCTGGAGCTCTTAAGGGCCCGTTCAATGAAGAGGATCGAAGGTGAGAAGCCATGAGAATCACGTTCTTCAGCCCTTTCGTGGTGATTGAGAACACTGAGCCGCGATTTCTAATTGGCATATTCTTAACAGGAAAGCAGGGATGACTCCGGATTTTTACGAGGACTTGCGAGGGGAGCTGAATTCTTCAGCAATTGACGACGACAGTGTTGGTCGTGAGGGGAATGTGGAGATTAATTATGAGTCTCCAGAGAAGCGGTGATAATTAGTAGACGCACGGTTGCAACGCAATTGATTAACATCAATCGCATGCATCAGTCGTTAAGCACGATTTCACAATCAAATCGCATAAGTACGTCCGGCTACATATGTTCGTCATCCACAAAATAAATAGGTTCAATTCCACATTGGAAATGGTATGGGCTCGAGAATTGTGAACAGATCACAAGGGAAAAAAGGATAATCGAAGGAATGAGACAGCACCGAAGAAAGGAAACTGCCAGAGCTCCATGTGCAGGTGACCACTTGAATGAAGACGAAATGCCGAGATAAGAACAAAACAGATGGTAGAAAATCCGCTAATAGATATTGTGAATGAAAAGATCACAACTTAGCCATAAAAGGGCACATCCCCATTTAGACAATGGCCTTGGCCACCATACTCTCCAGTCGACAAAACTCTGGTACGATGGATGCGTAGGTGACGAAAGAGTCCCGGTCCGCATCCGCGACTTTGCACAATCCGATTTGCGCGTCCTTTTCTTCCGTTGGGAGCATGTTAATGACTAATGTCGAGGGTGCGGCTGATGCTGGAGTAGCGGCGCCGAATCCGGAATTGGGTGTCTGTGCACCTCCTGGAGAGGTCATGGCAGTCATTCCGCTAGCGTTGGTACCAATGGAAAGCTGGGTGAGTACAGTGGAATTGGTAGCTTGCGAAGAAGTGGTAGGTGTGCGTGCCCTCCCTGTAGGGAGCACAGGACCATCTTCCTTACTCAATTGACCACCTGTGTTAAGATGACCAAGACCTAATCCAAGGCCCATCAAACCAGGAGGTACACCGTTCACCGTAAGTGCTACAGGAGAAGTCTCCTCTTCCACGTAAACTGATGACGAGAGTCCACTGCGCTTTGGCTGCGGATATCCACCAACGGGACTAAGCAACGATGGGACCGGTAACGTGATCGACGCTGCGGCCTTTTGGGCTGCTACCCACCGCTTCTTCAAGAGCCCCCTGATTTCATCCTCAAATGATCCATTGAAGTCTTCTGGACGAACGGATCGCCTCCAAGCCCAGCGAGCATTGTAGGCACCGCCCATTGCTGCAGCAGAACGAGCGTCAGCTGGGGATGTTGCAGGATCCGTAGGTAGAATGGGTGACAGACGGCCCCCGGGTGAGGCATCTGCCTTTGGAGTAGCTGGAGTGCTGGTGACGGAAGGTGCAGCTCCTGAGGGAACATACACCGGAGAGTTGAAGACGTCGGCGACGAGAGAGACGACAGAAGGGAAGTTCCCTACTGATCCAACAACAATCAGCTTGGAGGGAAGATTGGCAGTATCATAAGGATCAAATGCCCAACCCATTCGATAAGCCAACAGGCTTGTCGGGGTTTTCTTTTTCTTGGATGCGGTGTTGATTTTCGGAGAGTTGGAGATTCCACTCTCTCTCATTTTGGCGTAACGTACGCGAAGAGAAAGGACTTGAGATTCCACAAGACATCGAGGGTTAGCTCGAATATCCCTGAATTCGTTGACTTTGACACCTGTCTCGAAGCGGTAAATGCCTCGGACAAGCGCACTAGCCGAATTTTCGGGTTGCAAGAGCCAGAAACTGAAGATCTTGTCGTCAAGTCTGCCAAAACAGTGGAGGTTAGTCACGAAGTCATGAATTGAAAGAACCAACATACCCAATAGATCCTCCAGGAGCAATCACGGAGACAAGTCTGTCGAATGCGCTCCAGCTTTTTGTATACAGGTCTCTAACTAACGTTCGTGATGAATCTGCATTTCTACGGATGTGGCCTATTCAGCTGCAATTCTAGGGAGCATGCGACGAATGATTTACCTGCTCGTCAGCGTCACTACGTAACGCTTATCTTCCCTTGGATCTTGGGCCGGATGAGGATAGACGTTATACAGAATACTTGGAGCATACTGTGTCGCGGGAGTTATAACCGCATCTTGGGGTCCGAATGAAAGAATCGCGTCATTGGGGGATGGACAAGCGGCAAGGTAGGTGGAAAGATGGTCGGACGTGAAAGGGGTGACGAATGCATCTGATAATTTCCTCCAAGTTCAGCAAAATGACGACCCGGCATAGAACATGTTGCCAACAAACCTTTGTCGAATCCATACCGTTCAACGAAATATGAAGATACCTTTCCGATGTCCTTCCCACCAAAAGATTCCACTTCTCCAAGCATCTTCCTGAACCTTCCTCCTTCCTCCTTTGATCCAGCAACGACATCTAATACATCTTGGTCCCACTCCCTTTTCTTCGAATTCCACAATCCAGACCCAGATACCTCCGCTTCACCCAAGGGAGCGAAAGATCCCAAGAATATCGTGTTTAAGAAATTGGACGCGAAGGTCACCTTTGCCGTTTTCGACCAGGTTTCTGCATTGCCTTCCCTAATCTTCATAGCTTGGACAGCTGGAAGGGAGACGTTAACGGAAGGAGCTGTTCCTACGCGTTGTAAGACGGCCTGAGGACCGCCAAGTGTGGCCTCGAGAGCACGTGCTTGGAACATAGTGGAAGTATCTTGAGCCACAGGTGTGTGTAGGAGCGAGAATGCTTTTGGGGTGATTTGAGTGTGCAGAGGCTCGCTCGCAGTGAGATTTGCAAGGATCTTGATTGCTTCAGGTGTCCACCATACTGTTGCAGGCTGAAATTGTTGGAAAAAAGGTTAAATTCTGTCAGCGATCTGAGGCAAGGGTGGCTACAGAAGAGGAAAGAGTCTTGCAGATGTTGCAAAACACCCTTTTCGTTGATCAGGAATCGAACGCTTACCTGAGCAGAACCACCAATTGCTCTGATCTTTCCGAAATCAATCTTATCCCGCAATTTATCGAGGAGAACATCTTTAAACGTAGAAGACGAAGCACGTCAAGATTCGGATCATCATCACATAATCTATTTGCCATAAGGACACGACGTACCCAATGCCTTCACCCACATGTCCACAGGTGTAGTGCAAGCATCCCCAGCGGTAGTAAATATTCCGTTTCTAGTTCTGAAGGTGCCAGCAATATATTGTACCTTAGTTAAAATTGTAATCATTAAGGAAGAGTAGGACTTACTGATATTCAGACAATTCATTATCAAAGTCGACAGCCTCGTAACCTAAGACGGTGAGATCTTCATCGACAATGGCAGCACGTAATTGCTCTGTGGCGAGCTCGAAACCCAAGAAGAGATTCGAGGACAAAGGCTTCATCATATGATATGGATTGAGTAATGTACTTGCGTTTTTGACTCCTTTGCTGACTAGGTCGCTCTAAGCTGCGAGAGTTGTACGTGTAACGAATGTAGGAAAAAGGCTAGAAAGAGGAAGAAAATGTGGTTACCAAGATACTCTCTTTCGATCAGCTTCACTCTTCCACCTGTGCACCTTTTGAGGGCTTCTGAGGTACTTTCTCACGGTTAGTCTTTTTTCTCCGGAACAAATGCGTTTCGGACTAGACCCAATATCAAAACCACATGTCTCCGCCTCACCCCCTGTATCATGTACATCCTATCATCAGCGCCAGGTACTTGCATATCCGCATTCCGCACCTTTTGTCAAGAGGCGGGTGAGCAGGGAAGACGGAAAAATCAACTTGGTACCTGCTTCAGGATCTATTGGTTTTCTTTCCTTCCTTCCGGGCTTCGTAGGGAGATTCAGCGTCGCGTTTCATGTGCGTGTTGATTCCGCCAGGAGGGCGGGGTGTAAAGTTGTTAACGTAAGGATCTAGTTCCTATGCATTTATGATCTTTATTATTATGCTTTGCGCAATATTCCGCAAGGCACCGAATGGGACAGGTGCGACAAACGACATGTTCCAAGCATGCAAGCGAAGGCTGTACACGTCTTCATTCATCAAAGTCTTCACCAATGCCAGCAGCTGGCCAGCATGATCACAAGCAAGTGTGTTCTCACTCCATGTGAGGCACGAGATGGATTAACCGAAAACGGTCAAAGTTCAGATAGTGGTAACTTCAGCTTAATGTGTGAGGTCATCGAGTGGTCTTCGTCAGGGGTTAAACAAGCTAAAGGATAGAGTAGTTGGATAAAGTTGAGATTACTATCCAGCTTCCCGATAATTTCAAATTCCGGTCATGAAGGCCTATAGTGTCGGGTTCAACAATCCGAAGCACATGGAAAGTAGATATCGCAGATGCTGAGTTTGTTGACCTTTCCCTTGCGATGATGTCAACTTGAATTTGCAACAATGTCAGCCCTTGGCGATCATATCGGTTTTTAATTAACCAATCCTGTCGGCCTTTTCATTATCACCCTTGCCGGACTGTGCTTATTCAGTCTTGATAGCGTGACCATATGGTCGCTCCGGGTCCTGTCGAAGGTGAGAGTGTTCAGTACGAATGGGGTCCATCGGGGATTGACAATAATGAAAAGCATGACCTAAGGGCCAAGCATTCGCCACTGGAATGATAAAAGGATTAAACTACATTCAGTAATACTGGTGTGATTTTGTGCCGTAAACGATACTGACCGATGGTATAGAACTGCAGAAAACATCAGAACACATTCGTCACATGACAGTCACTCCAGACCCACCCGATGGGAGGTGGCTTGCTTTGACATGGTAGTTCTGCGTAAGTGAAGCTGGTCTGACGTGTCTGCCATCAGGTTGACTTCCTAAGAGACATAGAACAAGACAGCAGCCCGATCGATACTTGTCGTTTGTGTAACAGATCGGGCTGGCGTCGTTTTCTGTGGTTCTATCAGTGCACAGGAGGACTAAATTGTGATAAGGGATAGGAGAGACGGCATTATGATTTGCTCCGGCTCTCTTTTGGAGTACATCATGTGGTGCCTAGGAGTGCATCAATCCATTCGAAGCCATAGCTCAGGTTCATTCGACTCAATCCACTATATTTAGGTATTTGCGGCTTTTCCGGACAAGATACGGTCCCGAACGATCGAATGGAAATGTTTGATCAGGGGTATGGTGAGTGTCGAAGAATACACAACCGAAGTAGTATGGTTGGCCCAGCCAGACCTTGTGACGACATGTATAGCATTAGCAAATGAGCGACCTCATTGGCAGACTTTGAAATCGGGGGATCTGGGAATGCATCGAATCAATGTGAGAATGCCAACTTGATCCAATATGGAGGTTCGTGGCTGGACCGATCTGGGGTGGTTCCCCCCCAAACAGGCACTTGCAAATAAGCTGAACAATGGGATGGCCGTGATATATGAGTAATGAAATTGCGTAAAATGGACTTATGTCCGACCACCAATCGAGCGCTCGAGCTAGATGAGAGGGCAAAGGGCAGATTGGATGGAGCGGGAGATCTACGGGCAATGATGTAGACCGAGCGGCAAAACGGCATACCCTGAGAGAACAAATGACACTTCCAGAGTGCAGCGAGCATATTTGATTCAGTATATAAAGGGCACGTTGCATGCAGGCTTAGTGAAGAGGGGTTAGGAAGGCAAATGTCCTGTTGTTCGGTGGGAGTTCAAAATGCTCCAGTAAAAGCAAGAGTGGTCCCAACCATATTGACGGAATTATTTGTCACACTGATGACCTGCAACCGAGTGAATGTTCACATAGGAAGTGGAGGAATGGCTTGGGATCTAACAGGTTGGAACATCGAACCAGAAGGATACGGAGATAGCAAGCCGATGCGAGCGAACATGCACGGTTGAGAATTGAATGATCTGAATCGTGTGCGCCGTTTTAGACGCCAGGAGCCTCGTGGGTCCCTTGCAGTCTGGACCATCAGCAGTAGCCGTTGGTCTGGGTCGGCGGAGACACGCTATGGAACGGTCATTCCAGTGAGGGCGATTAGTACTGTAAGTGAAATGGTCATTTCAAGTATCGACAATACGCGGATTAACATCCTACTCATATTTCACTGTGATCCTTATGCCATCAGACTGAAAGTTGGTTTGTCTCAGGAGTTCTAGACCTTTTAGGGATCTGTTTTCGGTAAATTAACAAGAAGAATCTGGAAACTCTCTCGTTTTCCTTGGAACCAATAGTTTGGAAAGATTTCCATGCCAACTTCACGTTACGACCCTTCGGTCTCTTCTCAAATTCGTCCATCCGAGTCCCGCCCCTTCCTCAGCCTTACCTTGGCTCGTCTGCCTGCCACCCAAAACCACCACGTATCATATCCAACTTACACCCAACGTCCTACGAGCCAGCATCTCCAATGCCACAGACTGCACTGACCGCGTATTCTCCAAACGAAAAGACTCTGGCTTCCATCTTTATGGAGAAGCCTATGCCAAAGCTTGTTGCATTCGATCTCGAGTAAGTGCATAGCCTATTGCTTCTTGCACTTCAAGTGACCTAACAATCCTCATTAGTTACACTTTATGGGATTTATGGATCGACACTCATGTCTCTCGTATGCTACTCTAATCCGTATGCAGTGACGGTTGACTGACTTACCTCTTAGCACCTCTACGACGTCCCAAGGAATCCACACTCAATCGTATAGTTGACGCGTGAGTATATCCGTTCTCCCCAAAGGCCTCTGGAGGCCTAATTACCCCAACCTTTCAACGTACTGACCCATCCATCTCAACACCCATTTGTCCTCGGTATCTTCTTTATTGCCCGACCACATCCTCTCAACGTCGTCCACAGTTATGGCACTCCTATCGAATTATATCCACAAGTAGCCAGCATTTTACACAAGCTGCACGAGAAACAAACTCACATCGCAGCTGCTAGTCGGACGTCGGCTCCAGACCTGTGAGTCATTAAGTCTTGAATGCCATCTAACCCTTGCAATGTATAACTCAACCACTTGTTTGTATTATTCCGGTAGCGCATTACAAGCTTTAGGTCAGTCCTCACACGGCAGCAAGGCGGAACGAGGCCTTGTTCCTTGTCCCCCACATTTGCCAAATCAACGTTTACTAACCAAAGTTCATTCGCGCGCGCCAATATTCCATCAGCACAACTTCTCGTGCCTCCTCCTAGCGATAGACCCCGAGAACGTCCACAAAGGGCTATCGACTTCTTTGAGAGTCTCGAAATCTATCCCGGTGAGTCATAGGGCGATCAATTTTCATCACCCCAAGCCATACTTGATTCAACTGATAACATGGTGCGTGATTCTATCTCTAGGTTCAAAAAGGATCCATTTCAGTGAGCTGCATAAGAAGGTAAGTTACATGATACCATTTTAAGGTTGTGATGGCTTGATGGGAAGGCGTGTCTCGTTCCGTTGAGAAGAGACCCAATTGAAACATTTTCTCTTACCTTTCCGTCCGGCTTACCAACCGGTCATCCATATGGTCGAGACCTGATCCATACTGACAAAAACTTTGTTCTGTTCTCAGACTGGCATCCCGTACTCCGAGATGGTGTTCTTCGATGATGAAGAGAGAAATCGAGAGGTCGAACTTTTAGGGGTGACATTCATACTTGTTAAGGATGGTTTGAACGATGAAGTGTTCCAAGAAGGACTCAAAGAGTGGAGGCGGAGGAGAGGATTCACGGAAGACGACGAATCGGACGATGAAGGGAGCGGAAGTCAACGGAGCTGGTGACATCGATAGGCGAGGACATGGCGGAGGGGGGAGTTGAGATGGGAGACGGTTTTTTGGAAAGGAGATAGATGGTGGATGGTGTACAAGGGCTCTGGTGTGTGGTGGTGGGTACTGTGGATTGATGAAATGTTTTGGCCAAGTCCGATGAACGACACCCGGCTACGACTACGCTTCTAAACCTACACATGTTCAAGATGAGGAACTGCAAGATAGGGGGACGAGAGAATGGACACGCGGAACCGCAGTGAGTTTTGAAATATCGATTTGTCTCTTTAATTGGACGATTGGCTGTATCAACGCTGTGCATGAAGCTATACATGTCATTTGTTTATATCAACTCTTTCTTAGTGAACTGAACTTTGTTGACACTGTTCTACTATTTCAGACTCCCGTCAAATACGTTCAGGATTCACCCATCATCCCCAATCTGGCAGTTGTACTCTCAGAGCATCGCATTCAACTTCTTTCGTTACTTGTTTCATTCCTTGAAACCCATTTTTTGAACTCTATTGATTTCTTCTTGCCTCTGGTAGGGACTTTAATGTTTGTGGGCATTACGTCGCCGTTTTGTCTCCACCAAGTTTGTCGAACCCGTGCCACTCCATTGATATATTACTGCAGAGGCTTGAGTCCTTTGTATATTATTAATTTCGCCTCTCTTTTTCGCCTTTTCTCATATCAGCTGTTTTTGTATTCTGCTTTCCATTCGCTGTGGTTAATCGGTCTCGTTCCTATCAGCCCCATGCCCCTCCCCCCTCCCCACCCTTATGTATATGTGCTTCAGTCGCTTTTGCTTTCTTGTTCGCTCTCCAGAGGTCATCATTGTTATATACAGCACAATCCTACAGCAGCATTCTACTTTCATTTTGCACACTCTTGTTATCATCATATCATAGCATACACTTTCGACATATACGAGCACACGTGCACAGCTTCTTATCAAGTTACGTGGTTCCATTTCGACCTACGAGTCATCGTGAAATTAGCAGCATATCTTCTTCGACGACGTGTGCCATTCGGTTGCTCCCGAACTATCGGAAAGAACACACCTGAGTTGCCATAGTAAGTTGCTTCAGTTGAGCTATTAGTTGCAAGGTACTGTTAGAACTGTCCGTGTACTCAGCCTTGGCAAGAAATTCACGGAACAATTGAGTAAAGGAGCCGAAATTACCAGTTATTGAATGTGAATGCACCAAGGTTGCATTTAAGAAATGAAACACACAAACAAGGCAAAACCAACATAATGACTTCCATACTAAGAATGCGGTTAGCCGTTATTGTCACGTGGGAGACCTGAACGAATTGTTACAGACGACGATCACCCCCAGGGACACAAATTGACAGATCCCTTCTTTGATTTATATTCAATCACATAAGACGCAGAAGGGCCTTGCTTCTCATCAAGGCATGGAGAACGCTGATCCTCCCAGACCTCCTGTTTCGCTAAAGTTGAAAATCCGAATACCACCGAAAAAGCAAGAGACTCCAGTTCGTGATAAATCTCCATCCCCTCCTCCTCCCCAGCATCAACCTGTCTATACTTCTGAAGAGGACAACGCACCCAATGGCGAAGATATTCAAGGCTACGATTGGGACGATGAACCAAGGGAGAGCGATAGCGATAGCGATGACGATGAGCTCCGTTTACGGCCTGGTGATGCGGGTGCACTGAACTCTCAGCGGCATACCCCGTACTCTGATAGTGTCGACAACTTTCAGGGATATACGGGACAAATGGAGGACTCCGAGGACGAAAGAGACTTTGATTCATTCAACCAATCCGTCGGATTTGACTCCACATACTCTGTTCCGTATACCCCCAAATCACATAATGCCGCGGCCGAATACGACCCAAATCCTCAAAGCAAGAAGCGAATAAAACTAAAGCATAGCAAAACAAAAGCAAAGGGTGCTTTAGAGGGTGGTGTGGAGGGCAAGAGCAAGATCAAGTTGAGGATTGTTGGTAGCGGCAACGGAACAAAAGGACTGCAATCTCCTCTCTCCAAAGGAGGACTCAACTACCCTCCAGCGACTTCGTTACAGACATATGTGCTGCCACCAAGGAAACCACCGAAGTTGAAAACCCTCTACGAAACGTTACCAAAGCTCCTTGCCAAGATCAAAAAGTAAGTTTGCCTAGTGCTGATCTTTCTTTCCCTGTTTGGAAGATATTGTATACTAATCGGTGGTAACATACAGGAAGGATGCCTATGGAATATTCCTCCAACCTGTGGATACACAGGCGCTTCCTCACTACACTTCTATCATTAAACATCCAATGGATTTGGGAACAATGGGTAAAAAGGTGGAGAGCCGTCAATACAGCTCCCTGGATCAGTTTACGGTCTGTGCTATTTTCGCCCCAGTCGTAACTTTATTACTTACTATTCTGGGAAGTTTAGTCAGACTTCCAATTAATGATCGACAATTGCAAGACCTTCAATCCACCACCATCCGTATACTGGACGGAAGCTGAGAAATTAGAGACGGCTGGCCTAGATGCCATAGCTCAGGCTGCTGCTACGTTGATGGACCCCACTGAGGAACAAACGCCCGCACCTTCAGTGAAACTTGAGTCTAGGAACGAAACCCCAGGAGTAGACTATGAGTATGCCAGGGATGAAACAGACATCAACGATCATGGTCCCCGCTCATCTCGACCTGCTCACTTAAAGCAGAGTTCTTTTTCACTAAAGCAGGAAATACCGATGCCACCAACTTATGTCCAGTCGACACTTACTGGAAGCGGTGTGGTATTAAACAATCCCAAATTGAGGGGTCCTTACAGGAAGACCGTTATGAGGGAGCAGCCTATGGTGGGACCTGATGGGGAGCTGCCGGGTACCAGCGCCGGTGTGGGTGCCTATCCAATTGGATCTGAATTTGGTAATATTGCACTGGCATTGGAAATTAGAGGTGCGTGGTTGCACACATTGACAAGAAGTGACCACAATTTATAACATCGCCACTTCGCTCTCCCTCAACACTTAGGGAGGCGTTATAGGACAAAACGAGAACGACAGAAGATCGAGAAAGAGGGCCAACCAACCCTTGAAGACGGGAGCATCGACTATGCACAAAGTGAGCTAATTAAGATCTGATGATGTGCATCTGAACTTATTACAATGCTGACCACGTGAATGCTGCTGCAGTGGAAGACCCGTTCAGTGTACTATCCCACTTTGTGCCAAAGTCTCTCGATACCCCAGAGCTAGAGGCCCTGTCGCAAGCGATGGCCGAGAAGAACTTAGATGCCTTCGAAACATCGGTGAACCCCGCTGACTTTGAGAGACGCGTCTCAGATATCTTACGCTCCGTGGCGGAGAAGCAGCGTCCGGTCGTTGTTCAACGCGGTGCTGCTCCATTTCGCGGAGTTAAGGTTGGCATCGATGGTGTTGACGGGGTTGAAGAACCTCAGAACCAGCTCCCCACTAGATACATGTCACATTGGGATATGGGTTTATTCCAGCAGCTTCCGAGAAGCCTGGTTGGGGACAAAATACGAAAGGAAGTAATGCAACTTGAGCAGTCTCCATTCAACACGTCAATATCTGAGGATGATGCAACCAAATCCACTGGAAGAACCTGGAATTCTGCGGACGGTCGCGACGGACTTCAGCATATTCGAGACGTAGTCTATGGAGGTGTTGATGGACTCGCGTATTCTCGGAGTATATCAAGCTTCGTTGAAGGCGCCTCACCATCTTCATCTAACCACGGAACTCGTGTTGGGATCACGAGTTCAGAGGCTATGGATGTCGATGAACCCACTTCTGAATCTGAATGGGAAGAACCGCCTGGTGGTCTGGGTATGTCATTGAAGGAATATGTAGAGAAGCATGTTCTCAACCCCATCACCGGAGACTTCCACGGAATTGTCAGTCAGGTCGCAAATACTCTTAACCAAAACGAGCTACCGCCAAGCCGTCAGGACACGGGAACGCATGCGAACCAAGATGTCAGGTCCCTTACCGCTCAATCCCTACAGACGTACCCTACCCTCCGACGAATGATCGATGAAGCGGCGCGTTCGCGTCAGGATAAACTAGCTTTATCCTCTTTAGTCAAAGCACCGGCGGATCTGTATGACGCAGATGCTGCTTGGCTTTCGGATCCTTTGTTACCGCAAAGTCATGTTGCTGGTGGATTTACTCAGCAATGGGCGACTAGCGCACTTCATGTCACCGCCGAGCGGATCCTCTCTGAAGCTGAGGAGACGGCGGAAAAACCGCAACCTGTTTCGGTAAACGGAAGTGACTCCGGCTTGCAGCAACGCTCGTCAATTGAAGAAGCACCTGAGCTCCAAAATCTGAGGTATAGCCTCATCACGCTCGCCAAATTTGCACCTCTGAGTGAGATATCCTGAAAGAGGATGGTCATTCATCCGTTTCTACGCAAATGCCTTCCCAAGAAGTCATTCTCCATCGAAGGTCTAGGTCATTATGTACCATGGTGACCGAAGACTCGTAATAGTGACCATCCTGTGTATCCGAGCAATTGTATAACAAGATTTTTCATTAGACGTATTCAGACACAAGGTTGCGTTTTGCGAAGGACGACCATTTAAATGGATAACTCCTCCCAGACTTCTGTTCCTGTCATCCCTTTGCTGTTATACCCCGCCCTTCCTTTGAGCCCCTTCAAACCCCCTGAAGTACTCTTACTATCGACAATCCACTCTGCTACCGCAGCCCCCTCATACTTTCCAGTAGTAACAATAAACACTGCCTCGCCCTCTTCTCCTCCATTGAACGTTCCTTTGAACAACATGAGACCGGTGTAACTGGCTGTCATTGCGTGGACATCTTTTGCATCACTTGGGTGGTAGACCATTAAATATTCTGCTACTCCAGTCCCAGCCAGCTTTCCGGTAAACTTGCGAGTAGTTCGAACTCGAGTAATTTTCAGAGAAGACCCCGTATCTTCCACCGGTTTCTCATCCCATGACAGCGTATCGTACTCTAGCATTCTATTGTCAATTCTTGCACACGAATGTGCCTTGCTTCTACTTACTTGGTGGTTCAGACATGATTATGTGGGTCAATGGCTTGGGTTGTGGGGATAAGAAATGATCCTACGTATCTCGCCGATCTATTATTAAAGCACGTGAACATCCGGCATCACGCGTTATTTGCCCTTGAATAAGCTATTCAATTCAATTATCCCTACGTTAATCCTTAAGTTGTCTCAGGTCAGCCTTGGGCAGTGTGCGATACGGTGCTTCTTCATGCTCTGTATTGGAAACCGAGTCGGCAGTTATTCTTCCATTACCCGGAAATCTTGTTGTTGGAGACAGCGGAAGTGTTCACAACGGGAAACTGCTGTGGATTGAGGTGCCATGTTTTGCTAAAGCGACATGTTGCTTTGAGAGGTTCTTACTATCGATCAATCTAACCCTTTCGTTCAAGAACCCGACCGTCGCGATGCATCCTCTCATCTTTCATATAGATTCGATATGCATCGGTTCGGGTGTTAAAGTAACTCTATCGGTGTGTTATCACAAGTAAAGTGAAAAAGCCAAAGAATAACGTCGGTACTTCGGAGCCTTTGGGTAAGGCCCTTGAAATGGGGTTTGATATTGACTTGTAAGGGTAAAAACCCTGTAAACAGGAGGCGTGACGCAGCAGTGAGAACGTAGGTTTGGCTAACATGAAGATGTTTTACTGTTTCAGTTGTCCCCCAAAGGTAGATCTGTAGATCTGGTCCCTTCATCATCTACTTATGTTTGATTCCTTTTTAATTCATCCGCACCGTTCTTTAATTGCGACCGTCTAAATAATCTATCAAGATCGACCGGACCGCCCGATAGCGATTGACGTGGTTGCCTTGACGTTGTGGCGGTCGTTGACGATCCAGGAAGAAGCTATAGCAACAACATGCTGACTAATCAGGATTGTATTGACGAATCCTGATTTGCCGCAGTGGCACTCAAGACATCCCTTCCTTACTTGTTCCCGAACCTGGAAGAGCGAGCTGTTGCTGTAATCGCCACGCTAGCACGATTGCCATTTTAAGGCATGTTGTCACCGACCGAGCAACCGGGTGCCATCAACCCTCCTTGTGTGGATCATCTGGCAGAGCTTCTAGCGTCGTTTCCGCGCCAGAAACAATACTCCGAATTCTTCAAGTCTACTATGGCTTTTTATGCAGAAGTAGAAGAAGGTTGTCATTATCGGGATCCTCGGACACTTCTAAAAAGCCATTCGTGCTGATCCGTATTTTCCCTCTTTCGTTCTCTCAACCTACTACATCTAATATTCCAACCTACTCATACATAATTTTTGCGGAACACCTACTCTATTCATTTCGGCACTTGCGACCTGCCTGACAATCATTGGTCGCGCCTACGTGTAGCATCACAAAACCCCACGAACAGCTCGTGTCCGAGTCAACCCTCCCCACTAGCCACTGCAACGTCAGAGATCTCTGGCCCGGGAGAGAGCCTCGGCGCAGTTAGAGGTGAGTTTAACCGTTTAGGCATTCATTGTCTCGTTATCACCCTCGTCTTAACCTGCGAGCGCTTTTTGTGCGGATATTCCAAACACTTTCCAGCAGCGCGTGTCATCATATAGTCTTTGGACAAAACACTTGCCACAACGCAACTTCATACCTTCCCATGCGCAGGTCCTTACCCTCTGCAGCACCTTGACTCCACGTTCACCGGCTTTCAAGATAATTCTAACGCGATACTCCAACGGCTAACAAGAACTTGTATACGTGATCCATACGTACTTGACATGAGACCCCGTGGTTCCACCGGTGCAGCTCCAGAGGAGGCGATCGCCCGACCGTCTTCATCACAGTCTAATGCTCGTTATACCAATTCAAGACAACCCGCTCCCCAACACGTTGACCGAGTTCTGTCACAACGTTCAAGTCCTGTACCTTCCACCAACTCTTTGGAAGACCTGGCTTCACATCCTTTTCAATCCTCATCTCCCTTTTATAATCCATCCTCTCAGAGTCATGCTGAACAATTATCTCCTGTAACTCCAATCACGGGACGGGTTCGAAAAAGTACCATTCACCCTGGCAATCGTCCGGCGGAGACCAGTCGGCACGTGGGGCCCGGTAATGCTACCTATTCGTTCAGCGAATCTCGTCCACCACACAGTTCTGGTAGGACGAGATTAGAGCATACGAATGTAAGTCTCAGCCGGGAAATGGAGGACTCTGGAAAGCTATATGGACAGTTTCTCAGACGGGGCAGCCAGCTGAGTCAAGCAGCAAGTATCGACGTGGATGAACCGGACGATTCTGGTCTAGGGTATAATTCATCTGACGCAGATTCGGAACGAAGCAGCGGGAAGGTGGGGGGTGATTTGTTGGCTTCAGGTGAAGGAATGCTGGTTCCTCATGGGAGCACTCTAAGAGTAAAGAAAAAGCGGACCAGAACGTTGCCAACAAGTCACCAAAGTGCGGAGCTTAACAAACTGCTTTCTGAGGTGAGGATTTGTAGTTTTACACTTCTGAGGGATTACTCATGATCATCTCCAGACACCTTTTCCTTCAACGGCACGCAGAGAGGAGTTGGGTCGGAGAATCGGCCTTTCTGCTCGCAAAGTTCAGGTGCGATACTGCTATCATTGTGATAACATATAGCTGACCTTGATCCCCCCAACGTCTCCAAGGTCTGGTTTCAGGTGCGCTGAGCGTTGGCAGGATCTCAGAGGGCAACTCAGCTCATGAACTCTTTTTCGTCATCTTTAGAATCGACGCCAGAAAGCTCGGCGGGCTAAGAATGAAGGTCCAAGCAGTCAAGCACCCTCAGTGCCTGAACGCGACGAGGAGGAGATACACGATAGGCCCGAAGATCGTGGTAAGCGACCTTCATCGGCGCCTTATCTACACACCTCTCGCTCTTTTGATTTCCCCACTGGCTCTCAAACGCCGAGGCCATATGATGAAGAGGATTTACGAACCCAATCACTAGCAAATGTGCAGATATCGCAATATACATCGGGATCTCGAGTTGAAGGAAGTTACGACATCACTCCTCCGACATACAGCCACTCGAGCATGGTACACAGCCGTCCAACAACCTCGAAGTCTGCTGAAAGTGGGGCACCGGGATGGACCTCTTTAGTTGGTTCTCATGACTTGCGTCCTTTCGAAGTGCCGTACACAGGCGGATGGTCCTCTAGTGTCCATCCCGAGAGTCACTCAAGGAGGGAATCTGTCTTCGGCCCGATCGATGACACTCACTGGAGCCAGAATCCCAACATTGGCTCGTCCAGGGGCTCACATGCCTTGGATCCTGGACCAAGTTTCACCGAAGAGGAACTCAAGCTGCCGCCGATTATACTTCCTGGATCACCAGGTCCTTCCGCAGACGACATTCAACGACCTGCGAGCCCGTCCTCGACAAGAGGTGCTGGTCAAATTATTCCGCCACCGTTCACTCTTCAGCCTCATCCCATATGGGACCACCCAATACTGCCTACTACCATCCCACCCACTCCGGTCCCACGCAACTCGAGTCATTTATCGTCCCCAACCCAAGGACCCTCACGATCAGTTTCTATGCATGGTGATGCCTGGCATCAGACACGCTCTTGGGGTCATTGGGACCCCTCCGACTGGAGAAGATCAAATCACTAATAATCCACATGAATGACATGTCGCCATGATTTCATCCCAGTGTTCTTTCACTGGCTCTAATTCATCATCAACTAATATCATATCTTACCATATTACTCGAATTTTTCTATCGCAAATATTAACCTGTAGTCATTCTTGACGTCCAGTCCTTTTTCCTCTCGTTCCTTGCGTATAACAAGCCACATTCTCTTAGTATGATTATATTGCTTACGTGTAGAACCGTCACCTAATGATCCTTATATATTTACTAGTAGGTTTTTTTTTTCCTCAAATGATAGGGCGCTTGTAAACGTGTTCTTTAACTTTCCTTTATCGACATTCGTTATAACCTATTGTATAGCAAATTGCATACTTCCTGAATGCATGCCTCCCTTGCCTAGTGTTGATTTTAACGTG
>WSUA01000018.1:4365-20168 GCA_019633455.1 Tulasnella sp. 419 | reverse complement strand
CTTTGGAACGTCGAATTATGCTATCCTCCTTGATCGAAGGAGCTTTGCCAAACTGAGTGGCTCCGGAGCGATCAAGATTGAACAGATTGATCCAGGTCCTTTCGCGATTAAGAATCTCCCTTTCATGTGTTTCGTTAAGGAACTTGGTAACTTTCACTGGTTGATGGAGGCTGAGGTCGGTCGCCATGCCTATGGCGAGTCGCAAGTAGAGCCACGATCTATCCTCCTCCCATCGGCGGGCAGGAAGTTGGTAGACGCTCATTAACAGGTAGGCTTGACATATCTCAATGCTCTTCCAGCCGTCTGTAAGCGATGTTGACGCTGCTACCTTAGCGAAGTGCATTAAAACTCGATAAAGGTGTGGCTTCTTGGTATGGTATCTGGAGGAGATGGCGCAGACTAATGTTTAAAGCTTAGTGTGCTGGGGCAACGGTGACTTTGAAGATGGTACTCACTAACGGTGTACAAAAACGGGCAGCGGCCATAAACCGTCGCCGGTGTGTGAAGGACGGGATCGAGAATCGAAACAAATACCTTTGCCGATCATGAGAATCTGCAACCTCAACAAAGTTAGATGAACTCACATTCAATCGATCGAAGAAGCTAATGGGAAGATCGGGTCAATATCGAATCTATATAATTCACAAAAAGTAACCAACATTTTGAAGAGTTCGTCCACATCCTCGAGTGTCACGAGACCAGTTGTCAGAATTGCGGGAGGTTCTTGCTCAATGGCTTCTCGCCTTCTCTCGAGATTTGCAGAAAGGCCTGGATGATCTTAAGTTAGCAACTCGACGCGGATGGATGATCAGGGTAGCTCACCGGGATTGTAATAAGCTTTGTTGGCAACTCCATCAACGGCTTCGTTATCTCTAGTATCTACTTCCGAGGCCCCAGCTTCTTGCCTATTCTGATCACCGTCTCCGGAAGCCTGATTGACACCTGATCCAGCGCTAGACCCGGATGCAGATGTCAAGCGCTTTCTTTGTTTCTCCTTTTCAGCCTGCCTCTCTTCTAGAGTCATTGATTCCAAGCTCAAGACGGCCAAAAGGCCTTGTGGGGCGGTTTCATCTGGAATTGCTATCAGCTTCATCTCACCAGAGGATAGGCGGCGGGAGTGAACATTGGACGAAGATGCGGAAGATTGGAAATCTGCCAATTCATGGCCTTCCTCCCTGGTTCGGCCACCACGCTGACTAGCGCTGTCCATACCACTCCAGTCCGAGACAGGAACAGAGGTTTCTCTTTCAGATTTGACCATCGCAGAACGAGCCATTGCCTCTTCTTCGTCGCTGGACTCTTCTTCTGCAGAAGCAATGGATCTTCCAGACTTGTAAGGGGAACGATAGTAGGGTTTTGCACGGGCCGAGTTTGCGAGCCATGCTTGGATATCTTGTGCAGTCGAGTTTGCAGCACTTGGTGGTGGTTGGAGCTGACCTCCACCTGGAGTAGTAGGCTGCGACTGCGATTGAACTTGTGAAGCGGCGAAAGGCCTTTGAATGGATGGATTATACACCCGACGGAGTAGTGCATCGATGAGCTTGTCTTTCTCGTGTAAAAGATGCATGAGCTGTTCTCGTTTACTGAAGAAACCGATCAGTCCCTTTCCCGCCTTGAATACTGCTTTAAACTCACTTGCTAGGCTGTCTTCGCTTGCGACCATCAACATTGCATTCCCGTCCGGTATCTCGACATCTCTTGCAAGTACGATCCTCATCGTTCTCGAAGACGCATTTCATCTGCAGAATGTCAGTGATTAGAATCCGAACGATCAGATCTAAAGCAGGCAATCTCTACCTTCAATCTCTTGCAATTTCTGCAGGCACCGGGTCTATATCACAGGAACGTCAATCTTACATCTAATCCACAGTGAGGAAACCTTCACGTACAAGCGTTTAGTGGGATCTGGGTTTGCGTTCTTGCCCTTCCCTTTGCCTTTGGGCTCTGAGATTCTCACCGCTCTTCCACTACTACCGCCTCCAACGGAGGGTTCATCATCGCTATCATCCTCGCTGTCAGTGAGATAGTCCTCAAGACCAACTGAGGGTTGGGGTTGAAATCCGGTTGAAGGCTTGGGAACTGAGAGGCTATTGGTGCTTGTATGCCTTGGCCTCTTGCGCTGATTAGCCTGGGCTTTATTGTCTGCTTGTAAGCTGCCTTGGGAAGCAGGTAAAGACTGGGGATAGGACTGTGAACTATGGACAGAAGAGCCCGTCATATGCGTATTCACTGAGCCACCAGGAGCAGAGAAAGGCGACGATTGCGGGGCGGTACTAGTGAGCAGAGTTCCATTCTGAGGCCCCTGGCTTAAGCTTGTTCTGCCAGTTCTGCTATTGCTGATGATCTTGCGAGGAGGCGAGATGTTTTGCGCTTGATTTTGCGCATTGAAACTTGGGTAGCTGTCGGGTTTCTGCCCAGCCTGTCGAGGTGGCGATATTGGGTGATATCCTGGAACATTCGAGCTTTGGATATTCTGCGCTTGACCGGCGAGGGAATTCGAGTATGGGAAACCTTCGGATTGGGACTGCTGGTGCAAAGTCGCAAATGATTGTGCTGGTCCCGAAAATGCATGTTGACCCACACCTACAATCACAGAATTTCATTGACAAGGGATAGATCGAACTACGTCAGCGAATAGCTTCGAAAAACATGCTTAATCCGGCGGGAAACAATCTCCGGTTTCTGGTTGCGTTATCAGCCAACCATTGAAGGGCACTAGCCCTTATGAGGGTATCCAGAAGCCCGGAAGCGTGCAAGAAAGAAGCTGCAGATCACTAACCTTCCGGTGAAGTGCGACCTCCGGTCGAGAATGAGGTCGGAGAGGCATGCTGGACTGGCATATAAGTTGCATCGATTGCAGGGTTTGGTTCACTCCATCCTTCATAACTAACACTACGGGTCATTGTTACAGGTGCTTGATAACTGTTCGGTGCTACTGGTGGCGAAGGATTGAACGGCCCATAGTTGGCGCTGTATCCCCCAGCTATGGCATCGTAATTAGCACCAGGCATCACGGAACTGGCATGATTGCGATAATCCTGATCGCTGAAGTCATGCCCACCACTATTAGTAGTATTTGTACCACCATAAGATTGAGTAAAGTAGCCCGAAGGTGTGTATGAATTTGGGCCCGCTGAATGCGGGACAAACGACGACGTTGGGCCAATCATCGACGGTTTTGGCTCCAGTGGATATGTTGGTGAGCTCGGATTCGGTATTGATCGAGATCGATCGTTTCGTAGAGCTGGATGTTGAGGCACAGCGGCTTGAATGCCTGCTACAGAGATGGTGAGTGGAGAGACGATCAAAGTCAATTTAGATCGCTCTACGGCAAGTAATGAGGAGAAAACCAATAAATCACACCTTGATTATAGAACACCTGCCGATCCATTGGTTTATTTCACGTTTCTATGTGCACTGGCCTGTCAAGGTCCTGTGGGTCGACCGGGGCAAGCGAAAGACCGGTGTTGCTGCCCTTTCTCAGTCTGCCTTTCAACACGAGTGGGCCAGGCTTATCCCATAACCCAATCCTTCGAAAACACCCCGGTCACCGTCGGGCATACTTCTTGGCAGCTCTTAATAGTAATCGAAGCTCGAGATTGGCTCAGATTACAATTGCGTGGTGAATTGTTGGTGACACGATCTCAGGTTCATTTTCATTTTCGCACAGCGGTGACTGAGGTCCCTCGTCAATCTCGATTCTTCTATTTGATAATCTTTCTATCTTTAACTCTCGGTGGCAATTTGATGAAGGCCGTGCAGAATCTCTTCTACCATAGAAAGCCTAATCATCTGCAGGGCGGTACACTCATCAAGTAACGTGTTCGAGGTTGAAAATCGCCATCGAGTTAAAGCAAGTATAGTTCCTAATATGACATGTATGACAAATATGACAGTAATTTATCCTTCTAACAGAAGAAAATATCTCCGAAGTTCAATCCTTTGTTAAGGATACCAAAGCTGCAGCGTAGTTCGGATCGATTAGTGTGCGAATGGAAAACAAAGCGGACAACCGTGGGCTCACCTTCTCTCATTGTCGTTTGATTTCCATGCTAGATCATCGGCCTCGAAAGCATAGATGGTGGCTCCTCCACTAGCAGCACAGTTCAGTGCTCTTAGCGCTGCCTGCTCGTTAGCAAGAGAAGGCACAGCCTGGTTGATACTACCGCCCCGAGAAGGCCATCCACTTTCTGTGATCACAATACTCTTTCCTGGGCATGCACCGACGAGTGCCGGATAAACGGTATAGGATACAAAAGGTCCTGTTGGAGAAGTTTACTCAATCACATTGAGTCACTGCGCAGAATAAACTTTACGAACCAGCATTCGATGCAGGAGTTCCATCGAAGAATGCATGGGCATTTGCGGTGACGCGATCACCTTGACACCTATGGAAGGTTTATGAGTAAGCTGACTCTTTCAAGGGCCGTTGAATACTTACATCACAGGGTTATCTCGAATGTATACCTGATGGACATGCTATGTTAACAAAAAGGTGCCTGACTTCCAAGATGGAAACTCATACCCATGTATGAACCGAGCTAACTGGTCCGTAATATCCGATTACGTCTCTTAGATAACCCCTTACAGACCAAACTTTGTTCATGATGCTAAAAACTCATCAGGATTCATCAAAATGGACAAAAGCTGACAGTATCTTACTTTATGGCAGAATCATTGACTTCATTGCCGATAGTAATACCATCGAATGCATCGGCTCCGTACTTCCTCACAGCATTGACGAACGCGCCGACATCATTATCAATTTGTGCGTTACTGGCAGCCATAGTTCCAGAATTGGCATAAACACCAGCAAGAACTTTGATACCTCTTGCTTTTGCGGATCCAGTCGCCAAATCGAAAGCATTACAATCGTTTCCGAGGATACGCAGTCTAGTGAATCCTTGTGCTTTTGCTGAATCCAAAACGGCATTCCAATCACCTGAAGACCAACAGTCAGTTAACTTGACCAATCAGACACGACGATGGACATACTGGCTGTTCGGCATGCGCCACTGCTCTTAGAGTTTGCAGCTACAATTCCAGTGAATCTGTTTGCAGCAGAAACGGTCTGGATAGCAAATGTAGCAACAACTGCAGAAAGACCAAGAAGACGCATTGTTTTTAGAGTAAGTCCTGACTTTTGGAAAGGGAATGAGTTTGTATCAAAGCATTACCATTTCAGAGGATGCTATATATCGTCGAGGTCCAGTCTGTGAAGACAAGAATACTCTGCTGCCAGACCATCGGTCACGGAACGGATGATGTCGGTAAGCGATTGAGCTGAATGGACATTGTATTGCCCCACATGCTGAAAACTTGGTTTCTAGAGAGCATCCGATGGAAGTCGGATGAATCATGCGTCGAAGCTGACCGTGTAGAGCGTCGGCAGAATCGTTGAACGGAAGAATCACAACGAACTGCATGGTACCAAACTAGGAAGATCGACATCTTGGGAACTCGATGTCTGAATTTAGATATAGCGCTGTATTCATGGCTTACGAAACATACCAGAAGACCTTCAACCGACGGTAACCTTCTTATAGAGTGTAGGTCATCAGCGGCGGGACCGCCGCATTGGGAAAAAAGTAGTTCCCGCCAGTTGCGAGATGTAGGCTCCTTTCCGCCTATTGGCTCAGAGCCAACGACCAAATCCGCAATGGTGGGCGGCGAAGATGCGCGATGAGAAACCAACCTTTTAGCGGCGTAGTCAAGGTTTGCTCAAAACCAGTATTGCAGTGCTACCTTTCTCCGAAATACTCACTTGGTTAGAGGTTGGAGGCGCCAAGCGTTAGCTGATGGCCATCTCCCATTCGTTGACAACTCTACCGAGGAGATTAGCGCGCCCCCGCCTCCCAGATTCAACATCTCACCAAAGGCGCTTTTTCACTACGGCAAACCCGGTCTACGAGACATCTTTGAAGCTTGCTATCAGCTTGGGACTCAGGAAGCCAGATGCCAAGCGAAGGAAGTGGATCTGGAGTGTACCACATGATGGTCAAAGTTCACATCGTCGGTGTTGACGTACGGGGAAAGCGATATGAACGCAAAGGCGATATGTATACACCATTAAGTACTCGAGAATACAACCATTGTCTTGCTTGTCGCGTAAATGGGTGACAGTATATGCTAAGGCTGCGGCCACATCATCGGGATGACCACCAGATCCTCGCCCAACAATCTATCATTGCTGCTTCCTAGCCTTTTTCTCTCGCTCCACTAGGTATTTGTCCATAGCTTTGAGGCGTTCCAAGAGGGTAGGATGAGAGTGGTAATAGGTAGAGTACCTGTTCGTTATCAATAAAATAGTTAGTCAATCATAACCCGAGAATTGTCACTTGGGAATAAGCTTACATCCAGTCAACCCATACGGTGGACAAATTCTCCACATGCAAGGCAACCAAGGCTCTCTTAAGTCTACCTGCCATACTCGCTTCCCTCGCCTTTTCATCAGCAAAGGAGACAAAGTTTCCATTTTCATCTTTCTCATCCAATTCGCAGGCGAACCTATCCGCCTCCCATTCAAATCTCCTGCTCAGACCGTTCAATGCAAGTTTCAACACGGTTTCCAACGGTCCAAGGACCATTTGGAAAAGTAAGAATGCGATGAGGATCGGTGGATTCTTAGAGACTTCGCGGCTGAATCCGAAGGAGCGAAGGAGAGGTGGACTTGTAAGGAAAGGTGGGAAGAGAGAGAGGGTGATATAGAGATGAATTTGAGAGACGAGGAGCATCTTGGTAGGATGGGAGTACTTCCAATGTCCAAGCTCGTGTGCCAAAACTGCTTCGAGTTCCTCCTCTGGATTGTTATTAATGAGTGTATCGAAGAGTACGATATGCTTGCTCTATGAAGATATTTCATGTTAGCAACGCGAGATGTGAAAGAGCGTGTCGAACTAACCCAAGGGAGACCATAGAAGTACGCGTTGCTGTGTGAGCTTCGCTTAGACCCATCGATGACGTAAAGATGTTTCAACGGGAAATTTAGGCGACCGGCAAGGGCTTCAATACGTGTCCGCAGCGAGCCTTCTGCCAAAGGTGATAAAGTGTTGAAGAGTGGTTGAATGAATGTTGGGTAGATAACAACCATCACGAGTTGGAAGACAACACTGAGCAAAAAGTCAGAAAAGATTACGGAAGCAATGTATATAAACTCACATGAAAGTCATGGTGTAAGGAATGCTGATAAAGTGCCTGCATCAGATGATGTTTGGTGACATTGAGATATGATACTCACAAAGACGCGCCGGCCCATTTGATAATCCACAAGAAGGCAGCCAAGAAAGGAGTGCCGATTGCAGTGCCAACAACCCAGCCTTTGATGAGATCCGTGACGAAGACGCGAGGAGTAGTCTTGTTGAAGCCATGTTTCTCCTCCAGAACAAATGTTTGAAAGATGGACAAGGGAATGTTAGGAATAGATGTGACAAAGTACATGACCATTCCGAATGCGACTGAATGAGCAATCTGATGAAATTGAAGCATTGAGTGAAACGCGAAACTACGTGGCGTTGCATCCCAGACTGACCTCGTAGGACTCATCCATGGAGAACTTTCTGATGAGAGATCCAGCGACTGACCAAGCCCATGGCATTACATCAAAGGATATCACCGCCGTTTCGACAAGCTGATTGTAAAGAAGTGAGAAGAGAGAGAAGAGGATCTTGTCCTTGCCATATAATTGAGATTTTGGGAAGGAGTCGGCCTTGAATTTTGGATGCGAGGCAATAGCTACGGGTGGCTCGGTCTTGGATACATTTGGATACTGTCGAATACTATAAGAACAGTCAGTAAATGGTCCATCAAGCGTATGAATGTACTAACGCAAGATAGCTTTCAAATGCCCAAACCGCCCAGGAGAAACGAAGGACATTTGTTTTCCAAGGTAAGTCCTTATACTTGATGAAAGCTAATTTGCTTTGAGTCCATTGGGGAATGCCAACGACAGTCTTTACGATGTCCATTGGAGAAGAGTTGAAGAAAGAAACAATCTGTTGCTGGCAATTACTCGACTTGGAGACATGGACAAATACAAACAAACCAACTCACCCTGAGTTTCTCGCGGCGATCCTTGGCTCCATTTGTAGGTTGACCATCACTTATCGTCATCACCCTTGTTCGAATGGTCGACACCCGTCTACTCGACCATCTCAACCGTGCCGACAAGGACTTTACTCAAGCATTTGGCGACCTTTTCGTGCTTTCTCATGCTTCCATAGCGGCACTCTCGGCATATGGATCCTCAACTGCGCCTCCAACATCACAGGCGATAATGGGTGTCACTACCGTACTCATCAGCGTAGATCAGGCATTGAGAACCTATGTGGCATCCATAGATGACTGGAGAGAAAAGGTCAAGGAGATAAAGCGCATCGACACCGAGATTAGCCACATTATGCGTGACAGAGAGATTCTGTGAGTACTCCCATTTCTCCAAGGAAACGCATGTCCTGACTCGGTCTTATCACAAGTGTTACTCGTCTGCTGAAGGCATCAAAGCAGAAGCCCAATAGGGACTCTCTTCTTCATCCAACTGGTCCTCCGTCGCCATCAATGTCCAATCAATCATTAAGCATTGCCAAATTGACACTCGCGCAACAAGAACTACAAGCTTGTGAAATGACATTGTCCCAGAAACAAGCAGAAGTGCGTCTCTGTCTCAGAGTATATTCGTTCCCTCGATCTAACCGTGTTGTCTTATAAGCTTGACGAAATCACACGAAGCGCAGTCAAGGATGGTCTCGAGAAACGTTGCCGAGCTCTCATTGATTGTGGTTATACATTCTCAGAAAAGGGTCGAGAAGGTCTCATTGCGTTAGACATACTGCGTCCTTCATCCCCGTCCAGGCCCCATACGCAAGCGAACGGTCATGGTGAGTACGACATCCCTATTTCGGCTTTCCCGCGTCAGCACGCGCGTTCGGTCGGGCCGAGGTCTACAACACGCTGACAAAACAACTCTAAATTGCTTATTGCACAGCGTCACCATATGTACATCATCCAGTTCCTCGCCCATTCTTACCCAACGGCTATGACGCGGGATCAACCTCGTCACTTGCGCCATCTCAGTCGGCCTCCAACGTTGCACAGAATGCGGTTCAGAATGATGAACCCCAGGTCGATAAACCTCGTACGCCACGGGAAGTGAATGCACCTTTACCACCAGTACCGCAATCCGTCAACCCTCCAGTTCCAAGCGAAGCTCGTCCCATGTCCCCGTACAAACTCGATATTCGTCCTGCTCATTCGATAGAAGATCATGTCTACCCTTCCGGACATCCTATTGAAGACGAAGATCAGCAGGAGGTTGGTCTGAATAGCTCGGATGAAGATGATAGACCTTTAGAAGTCCACGAGAATCCACCAAGGGCTGGTACTCCCGCTGTTATCCCACCTCCTCAACCTGCAACAGTCGAAGTTATCGCTCAGCCTTCCACTGTTAGAAGGAAACTAAGTCAGCGATCGGGAAAAGGCAAAGGCAAAGCAAAAGATCCTTCCGAAAATCCACCTGCTCCAGTTCAACCGTTAGCTACCAATGGCCATTCAAAACCTCTCACTATCAAAGCACCCCCTCATACACACAATCATCTCCATAAGCCGATGCACTCGGCCAGTACAGCAAAACATAAACGCGATTTCTCCTCTTCTACCAACCAATCTAGTACCTACCAACCATCCTCCAATGACTCTCCTCGGAAGCGTTCCGGTTCTTTCTTCAATGGTATAGCCGGACTGTTCCACCGAGGTACTTCGTCTCACAAGAATACCGCCTCCGATTCCTCTCCTCCACCCTCACCTCTAACTCGAACACGTAAAGCGAGTGATTCTCGTGATGGTGGATGGAGTACACGTACAAATCGTAACATCAAGGCAGCCCGAGAAGATGCCCGGAATGGAGGTTATTCATCATCTGAAGATGAGAAAAAGAAGATCAAATCTGGAACGCTGGTCGAAGTCAAGAACAACAAACCCGCCGATGCTAACGGGTCTGGACCCTTCGGATCCCTCCGAAAACCCCGTCAAGGTGCTGTATCACGGTTTGGTATGAAGCGCAGCGCAACGGGACCACCAATCAAAGAGGAGGAGAAAGTGGCCAATACGAAGCGGTCTTCATCATTGGAACGTGGCTCTGTCACGAATCAAGAAGCTACGGTTGTGAGACGACTTTCCAAGCACTCTTCGGATGGTGCCCTCAAATCGAAGGCTACACCTGCTCCTGAACCAGCAACGAATTCCGCAACTAAGGACGAAACACCTAATTCGCCCACTCAAACGACAACGGCACATCGGGACGGACCAGCTAAGATTCGAAAGCGCTCAAAGTCAAGGTCTGGAGCTAAGAAGAACTTTGCGGATGGTCTTGGGATGGCTGGAGGTGCTTTGGTGATTGGAGGTAGCGAATCAAATGCCCAAGCTGCGGCGGAGCAAACAACTCCACTTGGGCATACAGTCACAGTTTCCCGAAGTAGTACGGTTCGAAGCGCGGATACAACGACAACTACGAACTCTGACTTTGTTGGAAAACCTACCAGTATGGAAGTAGTCGGACATGGAGCAGGTGGAAGCGCCGATCCGAAGAACAAGACAGGAAACACGCCGCTAAGAAGAAGCTCTTTGCAGTATGAGGTCAAGCCTGATGTCCTTGCTGCAGCCAGACCAGCCAGTCCCCAATTACAAGCAAAGAGGACAACGGGGAAGTCAAAAACAACAACGAACAACTTGATGAGCATCGTTGCGGGTGTATCTTCAGCTAATACAAATACGATGCCGAAGTTGGAAATCGTACGAGCTCCTCCAAGTATCACCGCGACTCCGATTCTCTTCAACCCACCTCCTCCATTGTCTAACGGAACGCCCAGAAACTCTATGGACACCCCTGGAGCTGGACCATCCAAGATCAACAGTTCGTCTGCAGCGGTTTTCGCACCCAAGCTGGTGCTACCGTCAACAGTGGATAAGCCGGTAGTTGTGCCTGCTCCAGCTCTTATGATGGAAACCGAGGGCGCTGGCCCATCTTCATCGGGATCGAAGGCGGCTACAGCGGTTGACCAAGAACGCCGCGATCTGCATCACCACGTACCGGTACCATCTGCTCTCAGCCCTGCACCTTTACGAAGTGCACTTCGGACAAGGAGCCCTTCTCCAGCTATTCAACCTCAACCTTCCGCTCCAGCACCTATCCCAGCAAGAGAACCGAGTCCACCTTTGCCTGCACCTCCAGTCCCTACCAAACGCGAAATGACACGACCACCGGCTCCCAAGTCCCATCGAATGAGCGTAGATTCCGTATCATCGTACGAAACGGGACATGAGGACTTTGATGAGGAGGAACCAGAACCACAACATGGTTTCACAATTCCTCATCCTAACCCCGGCACAACATCGAACGCTCTTGCTCAGCATATCGCTGCGTCACTTGAAGGCAAGGAGAAGAAAGGAACCGACCTTTCCTTGTCGACGGACTCTACTAGTGTTCCAAAACGCCAAAAGAGTGTTAGAATGGCGCTACCGCCCAGCGTATCGAGTACTCCCGCTAGCACTCCTGCCGCCTTCAATGAAGCAGAAGCACCTCAGGATTGGCCTGCCGATAATCCAGGTGCTCGGGGAGCCTCACGACGCCCAGCGCAGCAGGACTGGAATTCTAGGATAGGTCGGAATGGTGTCAAGGACGTGTGGGAGGATGATAGTGATGACGACGCAGATTATGGAAGAGCTAGGAAGGCGCTGATGAAGGCCACCAGAGCTTTTGAGCATGCCGGGGATCTAGAACCAAAGAAGAAGAAGAATGCAACTGGTGCAACAAGATCCTAGAATTGTCGAACACGGATGACTTTCCTTTTGGGTTCTTGGTTATGCATATGACTGGGACACCACTCAGTATTTTTTATATTCACCGAAGTTATGCGGTTTACATTTCGTTAGATTATTCTCTTTGACTTCTACTGGATTACTTGTTAGCTCGTTTACGATACATGTTACCGAATTTTAGTACTCAGCTTCTCCAAACTGAGCCATGTTTGCTGAATGTGATAACAACGAGGGGTAATAAACCCACGACAAGGAGTCGAACATTCTACAGGTTACAAATCCCGTTGACATTGCCATCCTTAACTACCCCACCTCAATCAAATAGTAAAATGTCAGATAACGAAGGCGGACAAGGCATAGAACCCAAGACTGAAGACCCAACCGCCCCAATTAACGTGAAAGTGAGTAAAAACCGTCGAGAAAGACGCGTCTTATCGATTTGATTGTGGACTGATGAAACCTTCTTTGATGCTTGTGGTTAGGTGGTTTCCTCCAACGGAGAAGAGGTCTTCTTCAAGATTAAACGCAATACAAAGCTGATGAAGCTACAAGGAGCTTATGCCAATAAAGTAGGGAAGGACGTGAACAGTATCCGGTACGTGACGAATGGCGGATGTGGGCGAACATGGAAATTGACTTTTTTCCTCTTCCCCACCTATCTGACTCGGCCACCATGCTCGACGAATGTCTGATTCTGCATACAAAGCTTCTTATACGATGGCAATCGAATAGCAGAGAATGATACACCGGCGAGTCTGGACATGGAGGAGGGAGATACAATCGATGTGATGGTTGAACGTAAGTCCTTATTCTTGGAAAAGCCACACCTGTCATGAGACCTATACTTATCCTTTCATTTCACTTGACAGAGGTTGGAGGAGCTAGTCGCTCGTCTTGATAAGACCCCGACACAAGGCTTGAACCCTCGCTGTCTTGCTGGGCGTCGATATGCTTCGAGAAGTTCTGAGGTGTCGACTTTTGGGACTGCCTGCCTTTATTATCCATTCATCCGAGATTGTAATCTTTTGCTGTTCCCAGTTATAAACGAGCCTTTGAAGTACCGTGATTGTGCATATAACAGAATATTGGCTATCGGCTATCGGCTAGGTTTTGTAGCAGAATGGGACGTAAACTATTCAAGGAACTTTGCCACACTCCAGAAGGGTCGTGTCAAGAGATGTTTTATGAGTCCGAGTAAGGCTGTCAGCCTGAAGGTAAGTGCTTCTTTCCCTGGAAATCAAGGAACTAATTCATGGAGCCGACACGAAGCATGTTGGCCATATGTCCTCCTTTCTGATGGCAACAAGCGCCCGATTGGACGTTGCTCTCAAGTATTTGACGGTCGTAGGGTGGAGCGTACGAGAATGATCGGAATTGACTTTTCAAGGCTGTCTTGGTTTGACTTTCAAAGAAGACAACAACGCCCGAGCCCTTGCACACAAAAGGATATACCCGTACGTCACGATGAAGAAAGGAATGAACTGGGGTCCTGCGGAACCGGACGAGATCCTTGAACGATTGTAAGTTTGTTGTTTGAAAATTTTCAAATGCCTCATGCTAGTACAGCCACGTATCGCCTCTTAGAGAGCATAATTTCTCCAAGGCATGGGTATGCCGGAGATAGGCATGTACTTAGCACTCTTGCACTTCTTTAGAAGAAGTTGAAGCCAAGATGTAAGCGCGTTGTTTGGGGGAGGACGGTTCTTTGCCGTAAGATCAAGGGTGTATTTCAAAAATTCAATCCTACTTCGGGTACCTTTCAGCCAGATCGCCAGTCTTGGCTGGGCTTCTATTCCTTGGCATCATACAATGTACACTAAAGGTGTGAACAGCGTTGCATCCAGGTCATTTACGGATCCGCATTTCCGCGTTTTCCTTGATCTCGGGAAGGAATGTACACAATCAGGTACGGTTTTGATGATCGTTTTACCCCACATCCGGGTGTAACGTTTGCGAATGTTCGGTCATTTGAACAGGGACCCGATTCTTCTGGGGTCTTCCGACAGACTTTCCTGCCACAATGGCAAGAAATGTGTGGGCGCTGGGGATGCCAGTATGAACGTCCGATCCCTGTCCATATCCAACACAACTTCAATCGGAAGTGATTTGGATGGCTTAGATAATGGGCGCTCGGACGTAAACGGTAAATGACCCGACTTTTTGATCCCTGAACCAAGGATTCCTCCTCGAGCCCAAGACTTGCCAAGCACATACCCCAGCATACAAAAAAAGAGGCGTCTTGAAAATTATTGAGCTTTGTGGTCTTCGAGTCCCCTCCTCCACATCTCCACGTCCTGTAACTTTCACCCTCCACGCCTAAATTCTTCATTACCGAATCACGACCACCTTCATCATGAAATCTGTACTCGTTGCTGCCGCTGTTGGCTTGTTACAAAATCTTGTATCCGCACAGCGTTACTCCGCAACCTACCTCCCACATGATGTGCCAGAAAAGACTCAAGTTGGTCAGACCGGAACGAACCAAGTATGTCTGGAACCACGCACTGCCTAGAACATCCCAATCTTACGCGTCTATCCCTAGTGTGGAACTGAAAGCCGACAGAACTCGACCTGCCAGAATGCGTACATCAACAGCGTGTCAGACTTTTGTGTGTTTGTAAGTAACGCGTCATGGCATTGTATGATTCATTGTTAACTGATGCTTCTCAAAGGGACCACCTGAACGCGCACCTATTGGCGAGATCGAGCGTATCGCCGTGTCCTATTGTATGAGAGTAGGTCACTGATGTCAACATCATTAGCCCACCCGCTAATGTACTCTACAATAGTCGGGCTATGGAACTAGGTTGATTCCAGATGGCACTATCAAGGGCGCCCACTTCCTTCAGACGCCCGACTACGTACAAGTCACCGGCGTTGGCGACTTTACCAAGATCAACATTCCTGCAGGCGACAGTGGAGGAGAAATGGACCCACATGGTAGGCTGTTCATGTTGATGTCTCAAGTCCCACCCATTAACAGTTTCTATCAGGTTATGACAAGTTGGGCAATCCCATCGGAGGTTTGGTCTTTGGTACCTCGTTTGGCGGCTTGCAACAATACCATGAATGGACAAACTTCATGAGCGATACCACATTCTGTATCAGAGGTTGCAAGGATGGCAAGGATGCTCGCAAGTACTGCCAACACGTACGTTCCGAGCATAATCTGTTGGTACTGTTCCTGACTTTTTGTAATAGATCTATGATCTTCTCGGATGCGAATGGAACCTTCCCGCCAACTACACTGAAGGTGTATTCGAAGATTGCAAGGGTATGTATGCAGGAATTGGCCTCTCGCTACATGTACTAATTAAATCTGTCTCCTAGGTGACACCACCTTCTTCCAAGGCTTGTACTCGGTGACATTCTCTAATGGTACCCAGGGAACTTCCACATTCCGTCAAGGACAAGCCAAGGTATATTGGCTTTCTCTCCATTCACTTCGCATTGTCTAACGCAAAGCTCTACAGACCCCTGATCCACATCAAGCTGCTCCTTCCTCCGAATGCCAACTCTACAGCACCATTAGCAACCAGCCTATGGTGGAACCCACCGCCACTGTCTTCCCCTCAGCCAGCAAGAGCACTCAAAATGGAAACAACAATGCTGTTGTCACTTCATCCTCTTCCGGTAGTGGTGGATCCGGAGGTAGCTCCAACGCTGGCAACCTCGATACTCAGGTTGCTTTCAGCGCTGTTGCTCTGTTCAGCGGTGTTGTCGTGACTTTCTTGACTCTTTAATTCACTTTTGGGACATTAGTAGACCTGTCATGGACTCTCCAAAGACAATGTTCGTGGACTCTTACATAGTAACGATGACGTTTTACGATACCACTGGATATTTTGAACGTTGTTGCATGTTATTTAGTGGACTGTATGTAGTCCACATCACTGGGCTTTGGCATCCCTTCATCAGAAGTACATTATATTCCAATTCATGTATTTAGTTGACGTATACCACCATTTCTATGTCCTTTTGCTTCAACTTGTTGT